>VZTH01011904.1:263255-389945 GCA_013397815.1 Aleadryas rufinucha | reverse complement strand
AGGAGGAGGAGGAGAAGGAGGAGGGCGGGGAGGGGGAGGGGACTGGGGCTTGGGAGACGGCGGCTCCTCGGCCTCTCTTATTGCCGNTTTTCAAACATGGTTACATCTTCAGAGTGGACAGAGACTTGCTGTCGTGGCTACACTTGGAGGATGACCCTGTCCTCAGCAAAGCCCAGCTCTTTTCCCACTGCATCCTTCAGAAAGACTCATTACAGAATAGGTCTTCTACCAGGCCTTTTTGCTGATGAAGTGTTAACAGAGTTTGCCTTGACTGTGCACCAGTAAGAAATTATTTTCAAACTGCTCTGGGAGATGAGAGTGGCTGACATCCACCGCTGGCCACAGGTCTTTTTCCTGGCACAGACCCATCTTTGGGGACCATTTAACACTGTGTTTCAGCTTTCAGCCTTGCAGCTCTTCCTCTAACCCCTACCCCAGAGACTGGATTGCCTTCACATAGATGGACTGCAAAGTACTCCACATAAAAGAAGCAGTCGGGTTCGGCTAGGTGATCACTCCCCAGGTGCAGGAACAGCCTGCAAAGCAGGGCAGTAGGGCAAGGAGGAGACAGGGCCCATAGCTGGTGAGCACTAGACCGTGCAGCCAAAGCAGCAGCATTCAGAGCCCAGTATGTCCCCGCTTTGTTCCAGTCCTCTGGTGCCAGTGGTAGTGGTGGAGAGAATGCTCAGGAGGAGACACACACTCCCCAGAGGGGATTTCATGCCGCATAGCCTCCTTTGGGCGCACAGCCGGCCCTGGGGGACCTCAGCAGCTCCTCAGCCCCTCAAGAGGCTTCTTGAGAGACAGACAGACTGAGGGGGGCAAAGGTGCAACAGAAGCTGAGAGAAACGGGAATGACAGCAAGAGTGGGTGAGAAGGGAGGTGGGAAGAGGGTCGGAAGGGAGGGCGTGAAGGGAGGCCTCCCCCCCGAGATGCAGATATGCAAACGGGACGAGAGGGCAGTGGCCAGATGCGCCTGATACCTGGGGGTACTCTGACGGGGGGTCCTCGCAGCTCACTCCATATCAGCACAGCCAGCCTCTCCTAGGACTAGAGGGGACGGTGGTGTCCCACTGGGGAACGGCAGGGACTCCGAGAGACACGCGTGGGGTCGGATGCACTCTCGCACGAAACAAAAAGAGTGTTGGGAGGGGAAAAAGGTGGCGGAGGAGGGAAAGGTGGCAGAGGGGGGACGGGGCAGGGTTCCCGCGGGGCACTCGAGGCGAGCGAGCCGGGAGGTGGGCAGGAATGCGTGTGTGTGTGCGTGTCGGCGTGTGGGGCCGGGGCGACGGGGGCGGCCGGGCAGGGCACGGCAGGACACGGCACGGCNTCCCGGGGCTCCAGGGCTCCGGCCCCGCGGGAGTCGCGGCCGCTGGAGAGCGGGGCAGGCGGGGGGGACGCAGTTTGCCAAACTCCGGCGCCCGGATGGTCCGCGCTCACGGCCGCTTTCTCTTCCTTATCTCCCCTCCGCAGAGCAACCCGCCCAGCAGAGCGCTCCCGAGGTGCCGGCAGCCTCCAGGATTTTTTGTCTGTCTTGTTTGTGTGTTTGTTGGGTTTTGTTTTTGTTATTTTTTTTTTCCCTCGTTTTCATTTGGCTTTCTAGTCTCGCTGGGAATGGCAGGGGCAGCGGCGCCTGGAGAAGGAACAAGTGTGGGGAAAGGAAGGGGGAGCCGGAGCTAAATGACAGGATGCGGGCGGCTTGAGGCACAGAGAGAAGCCACCCTCCTTCTGCCCCCGGGACTGCCCCTGCGGACCGTGCTTTTTGCTCCTTACTCCGGCTGGAGGATTTAAGGAAGAGTTGTGCGTGGAGGGCATTTTTATTTTTTTCCTCCTTTCCCTGCTGTCGGAAGGGAAAATGGATTGGGGACTTCTCCTGCACTGTGCAGCCCTCACCTTCACCCTCGCCAGGGCTCTGCGGAGCGGTGAGTGTCACGGGGAACGTCGGGTCTCAGCTTGGGCAGCTGCGGGGCCGGGCTCCGGGGCTGCCGGCGCGGGAGGCGGGCGGTGGGGCCCGGCGGGCCGTGGGACCGGCACCGACATAAACCCGGCTGGGGGGAACTTTCTGCCAGAGGGTTGCGGCGCGGTCCTCGCCTGAGGATCGCCCGCCCTGGCATTGCCTTCCGACTTTATTTTCTGCTCTTTCGGGTTATTGTATAAAGCAGGCTGCTCATTCTCACTAGATCAGGACAGCCAATTATCTTAATAATGTCCTGTCCCATAGGCAATTAAATGTCTTTCCTTCGATATCTGAAAGATAATGAGCACTTTAAAGAGAAGGCTCTCTCCCCCCCCGCCCCCGCGCCCTTTCTCTTTTCCACAGCGTAAAATTTTAGATCATGCCTCCTACTAACTGTGTGTGTACCTGCGAATAGTCTTCACACAGAGAACTCTCTAGAGTATCCCTTTCCCAAGTCTGCAGTTTACGTGCAACTTACACTGTGCCAAGAAGAGAGCTGAGCTTCCCTGTGAGGGCTCAAGACTCCCTTCCAAGAGGAGAAATCCCAAAACAAATGAGTGGTGTAGCTAGTTAACTGTCAGGCAGACCTTGAAAACACACCTAATTAAAAGCAGCGTGCTCCTCCTTCCCCGGACAATGCCAGGGCACTGTGAATATTTCACTGCATGATGCATTTTTAAAGATGGTCTAATTGTGGGACTGCTTGACGTTTAGCTCTTGCACATGAAACAGCTCATGTGAGTCTTCCTTTTCTGACAAATCCTGAGCAATTATTATTAACTAATTATCAAATATTTACTTTTTTGCCTGACTGGGTTTTCAATCAAATTAATTAAAAGAAGAGAGCACCCTCCACTTACACTGGTATATTGTTTTAATAAGGGATCACAAGTGGAGTGTCAAACAAGAGTATTAAAATCGCATGTTTTATGATAGAAGTTAATCTCTTACCCAATATGTTTTGAGGAGGCTGCTTAGTTTAATCAGGACGAGCTTCCTCCTCCAGTGCGTGGCACAGGAGCAAAGGTACTAGAGAGGTGCACCAAGCCCGGTGTGGAGATGCTCCGAGAGGTGCACTTTGCTCATCCCCCCAGCCCAGCTCGGGGTGTGGGCAGCTGCCTCCCACAGAGATCCATAGTGCCACCCTGTACCTCTGAGGGACAGAAGAGGGCCACCCCCACACTCTTGTTGATCATTTTTCCCTGTTAAAAGAAGGGGAGGAGAGCGACTTGCTGGGCAGAAGCCTCCACCACGAGTGGTTAATGTGGTGGTCCTGCTGGAGTCACCAAGGCCATTAACCTCCTCTATAACCTAGTAGACCTACTAATGCCACCTACACCTACATATGGTATTAGTGTCCAGTAAATTAATTCATTAACCTTATTTGGAACTAATGGTCCAAAGTCATTAGAAACTGCTCTTCTTAATCAAGTGTGAGAGAGATTGCACAGAGCCAAGGAGTCTAGCAGACCGCATTATCTTATTACACTGTCACTTTCCCAGAAGTCGCAGATTAAGGAGCACTGGTGGTAGTGAGTCCACCTCAGCATCCTGTGAAGTGACTCTGTCAAGTGAGTAGAAGCAGCACTGCTTTATTTCAGGCATTTAACAGATGCCAGACTCTGCCATGTTGTTTGCAGGGCTGGAGTGGGCTTAATGAGACAAGATCACTTTCCGAGTATGCTTACACAGAGAGGAAAAGGCAAGATTCCCTGAGAGCCCCAGACAGCGGATTAGCAAGATCACCAGTGACAGCTTTTGAGCTTTGAGCAGCAATGTCTTTTGTTCTGGTCAGAGGAAAACAGCCTGTTTTGCAAAGGCACAGCGGAAATATAATAAGATAGCCTTTCCCAGCAATGTGCTTAGCAGTATCTGGGTTTTGACCATGCATCTGAGTACCTATCAACCCCTTCCCTCCTAATTTATGGCAAATAATTTCTATGAAGAGTGTTGCTTTATGCATTTTTGATGTGCACTTCCTCGTTCATTTCCATTTGACCTGTTTTTCCTACAATAAAATTCTGTATATTTATAAATTCATGCTGAGAGCAAGGATTGCCATTTTGCTTTCACAGGGAACGTATTGGATAGAGCACTGCAGCCTGTATATACCATTATTGAGATGTAGTGATATATAGTCTTGCTTTAGTGGGAACATTCTTCCTGTCTGTAGTTTACTGTCATGTTTTATTGCTCAAAATTAAACAACCAGTGCGTGGAGAAAGTATTTCCTCCCTGAAGGTCTACAGAAAGAAATCTATAGTAGTAAAAAAAGTGATAACACAAACCTGTACTGGATGGTGAAGTGAGTGACCATGTAGGTTGGACATTTTGTCCCTTTTTATTTCTCCTATAAACCTTAAAATGTGACCCTGACAATGCTGACCAAAGGAGCAAGATGCAGCGTACCACATTTCACAGTCACACTTTGTGATTCTAGAAACTTTTGCAACTATTTTGCTATTAGAAATAAATCTTTGTTGTTGTTCACGGGAGGAAGGAATGAAGGGAAGAGGAAGGGATGTTGTTCTGCTCCATTACTTTGATGCAGTCTCCAAGCATGAACAAACTTCCTTGGAAGAGTAAATAGTGGATGATTTCTGCTTCACTAGAGCTACTTTGTTCTCTGCTACCCTGGGTTTGAAGAGCACAGATAGTTTCAACCTGCCTAGATTTATGGGCTGATAAAACAAAGGGAGGGTCTCCTTTGAATGAGCTTGGATCTACCAAGACAATCCCAGTGGTCAGTGACACAGACCAGGCTTATCCCACAGCTGGGCAGGGGGTCAAATGGCATCCCTTAATATCGCCTCCCAGCTTTTCTTAAAACTTCATACTTAAGAAGATTATAGTTTTTGGAGTTTATTGTGTCCCAGGTACCCTTCTTAGCCAACATTAACGCTGTTATGAGGGTGCACGGTTTTAACACTGTAAGGGGCACTGTTGGAGTGGTGGGCTTTTTAAAAGCATACGGCTTAGAAATGAGGTGTTTCTGCTACCTGCTGCCTGTCCAGCCACCGGATTTAAGGATGGGGCCGGAAAGGGAGTCCTCTTCACTTCGGTAGAAAGTAGCAGTGATGTCTTTAAAAGCAGAAGGATGCAGCATAAGTCTGCCTGAAGAAGGCTGCGGCCCCGCAGCATTCCTACGGCAGTCGGCTGGGTCCGCTGCTGCGGGCTGCTCCCGGATGCTTGCCGGGGGCACTGAGAACAACCCACGTGTTTGCTTCCCCCGCAGATAAGTGTGGCGACACGATCAAAATTTTAAGCCCCGGGTACCTCACGTCTCCCGGCTACCCGCAGTCCTACCACCCCAGCCAGAAGTGCGAGTGGCTGATCCAGGCGCCGGAGCCCTACCAGCGCATCATGATCAACTTCAACCCGCACTTCGACCTGGAGGACCGCGACTGCAAGTGAGTGAGTGAGTGCCGTGCCGCGCTGCGGAGCGCCACGGCGACACCTGCCGGCCACCGCGGGCAGCTCCGCGGGCCCTCGGCGCGGCGCGCTCCGGGCGGGGGGCGAGCGGGGACGGAGGGAGTGTGTGCGTGTTAAAATTATCCTTACAGCTTTCTGAGGTTTGTGAGCTGCGTCTGAGCTGCGTCCGCCCGGTGCACTTCGAGTGGGTGGCGGTGGTGATGCGCGGAGTGTGGGTGTGGTTGCGGTGAAGGCATCATTTGTTGGCCCGCTTGCTTTTTTAAGTCTCTTGTTTGAGTTTGAGTTTGAGAAAGGAGTTCCTTTTCCTTTTGTACCCCCACGACTACAAACAGCCCATGGAAGAGACAGGCTATTTATAAACTGCCAAATCTTCTTAACGCAGAGTTAGTCTGGCATTGACTGTCACCCTTCAAGGGGCAGTGGACTGGAGGACTGATAGTCATATTTCCTTCTTTCTCCCTTTGCTGCTGATTTATAGCCAGCAGCTTTTCTTTCCCCTCCTCCTGCTCTCCTGTAATGCTCCGAGAGGAGGAAGGAGGGAGCTGAGGCCCCCTTTGTCCCCTGTCCTCACATTCCCTTTGACCGCCCGTTCCAAAAGTGAGAAGGGGAATCACAACCTCCCAGAAGCTGTTCTCCACTTTTCCCCAAATCTTTAAATCTCACAGCTTGCACAAGGCAACACATGGTCAGATCATTCCCCTCTTCAACATGCACTCTGAATTCAGCCTGCTTGTTTCACGAAGAAAATATTTTAGTGATTCATTATTTAAGTATTTCTGGAGTATTATAGTTATTTAAATATTTGTTGTGTATCATATTTTTTTATCCCCTTTTGATAACTGCAAGAGAGTTGCTGTTCATTAATGTTGCCAGTCAATATTTTCTCTGCATGTCAGAAAGACTAAACTCAATAGCTAGTGGTGTTTGGTATTTCACGGGAGTATACAGGATTTGGTGCCTTAAAGTGATGCTCAGTTTATCAGAAGTTGTTGTGATAGACCATGAGATTAGAGTGTTGGACTTCGGGAAAGAAAGCAACTGTGCTCAAGCACTTAATTTTTACCATGCACATCTTTGTCCTATTATTTAATAAATTGATTACTTAGAACACAATTATTGTTTTCTCTTGAAATGAAGTTTTTTAATGATGCACTGTGGTGCTTAGTTGCTTTTTTGTGGTATTTTATAACCACTTGTAGATCAGCATTTCAGTGCCGTAGTTGAGTGATAATGCAGGAAAACCCTGTGCTCATAAAACTAAACTGACTCTTTGCGAAAATGAGTTTTTACTGTGGTGTTGGAGCTGCAGCTCGTATTCACTCCATATGTTCACACGCTGACTTCCCATTCTTTAATTTTTAATGTCTTATACTCGGGCAATGAGTCACTTCCCTGTGTCTTCTTGATACAGGTTTTGCTTTCATTCTGTGGAACGCTGCTAATGCTTTAAAATATTTGTCACCCTTTGTCTCTTACATAGATATTAGGAAATTAAATCAAGCATATTTCAGTGTCAAATCCTTTTCCTGCCTTGCTAGAATGCTTGTTTTTCCAACTCTGTAAAACCAACATGGTCTTTGGCAGCAGTAAAATGGTGTACAGCATACAATTATTTGAAGAACAAGTAATCTTTGTGGCACACTGTTGTGCTAAACAGTGCTAGACTAAGCTGAACTGGGTCCAGGGAAAGGATTGACTCCCTCCCTCTGTTGCTTCCTTCTCAGTGTTCATTGTCCACTCTCCCCACTGCATTATTCCTTCCCCTGAAACGGAGCCCAAAGCAGTAATGAGATGGTAGTGGGTGGAAGGAAGTCTCTCAACAGGGTTGTTTGCATTGTCTTTGCAGTGTGTGATGGTGATGACTTTACCATTATTTTGTCTGTGCTGAAACGCTAATTTTCTAGGCTATGCTAAATTGCTCAGCTGCTACTTCATTTATATTGAAAATTGCTCTTTTTAACTTCAGAGGGATTGTATTTGTGCAAAAAACCCAAAAACCTTAGGAGCAGAACAAGAGAAAAATTATTTCAGCAACAGGAATTTGTCAACAATCTCCGTGGTCTGAAATTTCAGCATCTACTTACAAAATTCCCATTCCTTGTACTGAATATTGAATACAAAAGGCGATTAATACAGTAAATGTATCACAAGATTTTTTTGTTTTCAGCTAAGTATATTTTGTTTTTCTAATATGCTTAGTGTATTAGAGACTCAGTCTGCAATCTAAAAATGTGTAATTTAGGTTACACTCCAGTTTATTGAAAGGTTTAGCACTGGAAATTAATAACCACTTAAATATGAAATGCAGATAGAAAATGAGAGATAAGGGAATTCATGTCTGGGAACAAAAAATGTCCCATACAATTAGAGTAGACTAGAGAAGATTAGCTTGCTGGCCTAGCTCCCAAAATCCTCTTTATAATGCTGTTCATTGCATCTTGGACCTTAGTTAGCATTGAAAACAACTTTAATAACAAGGACCCCCTGAGCCCAGGGAGTGAAACACTGTGACTTTGGAAAGGTTACCTTCTTGTTCCATAATGCCAACAAGAAAATCAAGAGGCTTTACCTAACTTTATAAAATATTGCTCTATGTAGAGGGCTGGATGTCTTGAAATGTAAAACTGGTGAAAGGTTGATTCTCTGAGGAGACTCAAAAGCAGCACATTTAAGCATTAACTGTTACTGAAACTGTTCCCCGTTACTCTTTGTATGTTAGGGTTTGGAATTAATTTAGGAATATGCCCTTGATTTGCCTACTTATTATGCTATGCTTTAATGAATAAGTATTTCTCAAATGACTGCTAATAAAATTCATATATGTATGTTTTTCTGATAATCAGGACCATTTGAGTTGTTCTAAATTTCAAGTAAACATGGTGAAAATTCCTTTTTCTCTGGAGGCATTCCAAAGGACTCAACTTTTACAGTTTTGGAGAATAAAGATACGCAAATAATTAAAAATATGTTCACACAAGCTAGGTTCATCTAATAAAAAGTCTTCTAGAAAGAACTACTGTACCAGCATTATGGAAATACTGGGTTTCGACAAGAAGTACACAAACATGTCGACCACAGATTGTTATCAAGGACATATATAATGAAAAAATACATAGTCTCTTTTTAACATTTAACTCTAATGAGTGTTATGCCTCCTCTTCCAGAGCCCAAGAAACAGAAATTAGGGTTGTGCTGTAAGAGAAAAGTGGTTTTTGTTTGCCATTTTGCCTTTTCTCAAGCAAGTCCTGATAATAAGCATGCATTTTTGGAGTCAGGAGCATGGTTAAAATGAATAGGAGAGACAAAACATATGGCCACATATTAGTTAAAATGCTCCAGTGTTTGTTGCATGTGGTAAATGCTTTTCAGCACTTAGTACAAGCTGTACAAGTCTCGTGTTGCTGAAGTATCCTACTGTGTAAATGTAGCCATCTTGAATCTAGTAAAACTTTATACCTAGATAATAAACAAGAATGTCACTGATACAGTACTTTGAATTTATGGAACTTTTCCGGTTTCCCAGCAATGCACACTATCAGCATGATAATTTATAATGGTTTGTGACAAATGTTGCTGAGCAAAGAGGTGTGTGGTTACATTCATATCAGATGTCATTATCTAGGGAGCAATAAAAATTTCACAGACACTAGGTTAAAAACATTAAGAAAATGAATGTGAAGCTTCAGAAGAAAAAGGCTTAAGAAAGGTGGAGGGTTGGGTAGAGAAAACCCAATAGTGGTTTCGTTACTGACAAATTATTAACTTTGTTGCCAGACTTGACTGTATTGTTTTACAAGGTTTTCATAGATATGCCATACAGCACTATTGTTTTAATGGCCATCATTTATAGATGTAGAAAATAGATATCATCCTTGCTTAACACTTGTGGATTATATACAACCATGCTGTCAGATCTCTCAGAATGGAAAAATTGCCCATTTTGGAAACATTCAAGTTATAAGAGAGATGTCATAGATAATTACTCTTCATATTGAATTTACTAGGGATTACTTACACGGATGAGAGTAGAGCTGTATAGAAATTATGGTCAGCTATAGAATACAGAGCAAAAAATATCTGTGTTTGTTTATACAGAAGAAAATGGCTCCTCCAGGTCCTTGAGTAAGGAAGAAAGCAAAGATATTCAGACCTACAGAGTGAAAGTATAGCTCCACATAACTCCCATAGACCTCAATGATGGTAGAAATTCATCCATCCATTTTATTTCTAAATAATGTCAATGGATTTATGCTACAAATCTGTAGGTATAACAAACTCAGGCTGGTAAAATAAACAGGAGCAAGCGAAGTCATGGCTCAGCCTTCCTTTAGTTTCTGCATAGTTTAAGCTTTCATTTGCTTTTGTCTAAATCCTGGTTCCTATTCTTCCATGCAGCAAGGTCTGCTTTGTGCAGACCTTGTGCCTCGCGTTTGTTCCTTTTGTGCAGGGCAGTTCAAGCCCTTTGGGTTGAGTTGATGGGAGTAAGAGTGCCCATGTCCTTGCTGCAACACCATCCATGAAGGATCCTGCTGGGCTGCCCATTGAGCCTGTCAGAAGGGGTCTGCCATCAGGTGCACACAACAGCTGCTTCCTGACTGCCCCAGGTGCACCTGGAGCCTGGACAGTCCTGAGCTATTCCCACAAACTGCCCCCAGGACATCTCAGGGGAAGGGGTGGTCTGGGCCCAGTGCAGCCCCACTGCCCATGGAAGCAGTGGCAACTTTGCCTCCACTCTCACAGAGCTGTCTCCCATCATTCTTGATGACTGTGGGGAAGGATTCAGCGCAGGCCCCGTAGGACAGTTAATGACTGTATCAGTTTGGGTAGCAAATGTCAGTCAGATCTTCCTAATTCCCTCTGCCCAGCCACCATGGGGCTCAGCAGGCAGGCAGAGAGTGCCTGCAGCTGACAAGACAGGGTGAGCAGCAGAGCAGCACAGGAACAGTCACTCGGGTTTGTGGAAGGCAGGGGTTGCGTTTGCCCACTGCTGAGCAGAGAGGTCTGAAGGAGCCAGGGCCTCTGAGCCTTCCAATAGAAATATGGCTTTACTGCCTCCACCCCATCAGCTAAGCATCAGCACTGGCCTTTTAGTGGATTTCAGCAGGACAAGGTATCCATGAGAGATGGAAATGCCCCCTCCTCACTGCTTGAGGGCAGCTGGAAAGATGCCCACACTCCCCTGCTTGCTCCGAACTGGATTAACTAATCCACCCAGCCTACACATGTGGAGTCACTCCACCGTGGGCTGCACTGCCCAGGCAGAGATGAGCAATGGCCAGGACATCTCTCTGTCAAAGCCAGAGAGGGATGTGGGCACTGACATGCAGGGGAGGCCATACCTGGGCTGAAGAGGCAGCATCTTACCCCTTTTGTCTTCCTCAAGAGCTGTTTGGGGTTACCAAGAGATTATTTGGAAGTACTAAAGGGGTGAAGGGGGCCGTCCTTCATTCTGTTCCTAAAACAAGAAACAAGTGTTTTTGGCTTAGTCTGAGATGAGTTGTTGCAGTAGATCTGGGGGCCATGTGGTATCTCATGTTTCTGGGTGCACTTTGAGGGAATTTCTCTGCTTTATATGAAGCACATGAAAGGCTTTCTCAGGGAGCACTTAGCTAGACCCAGACAGCTCTTCTGGTGATCGCTGCTGTTTGGTACCCTTCATAAGGCTGCAAGAAAGGTTTCTGTCAAGGAAAGGAATCAGCCCAGAGCCTGTGCAGGATCAGGGAAGCAGAAAACACTTGTTGCACCCCAAAAACTTTTCCTTAACTTAAAGATTCTGCATTATGAAAGTATATATAATGTTCTCTTTGCCACAAGATTCCACATGTATTTGCACACACAGATGCAACTGTCTAAAGATGCTGTTATTTTATTGTGCTTTTGAGACTAAATGAGAGTTAAAAGAAGTTGGAAATTATTTTTTTTTTCTGATTATACAGTGTAATGAAACAATTCCTTTGGTTTTTATCCAAGAAGTTAACTCTTGTGAAAGTTATTAGGAAATCCATGGTCAAACTGCCTTGTCATAGCTAGAGAGTCTGTGCTAGCCTGTGTTCAGGGCCGAGGGGCTGGATGCAGAGCCCAATGTTGCACTCTGTGTATGGGTGCATTCCCTGTCTTGACTTGGGTCTCTGTACAGTAGCACATTAAAACTATAAAACCAGTCATGTATGGATGTTTCTATTAATCTGAACAGTTAACTGTGAGTAGAATTCTGTCTAGATGTGCTACAACCAGATGCCCTTCAGACAGGAAAAATTTGAGGGTCAAATATGGATTCCCTTAAGCCTAATCCTTCATCCTTTCTGTGGACAGAGATAAACAAATTCAGAACAAAGGTCTAAGTCCTTTCTAAATTGAAACCCAGAGCTGCTGGAATTAGCCCTATGAAACTCTCAATATGTTTTCAGTCAACCCCATACTGCTCTTCTCTCCACCTTCTTCTCCTGTGCTAATCTAATTGAAACAAAAACCTGTGTGTTTCTGTTAGCTTCTTAGTTTCTTAGTTATAGTTTATTGCAAGCTATAACATTGGATCATAATTTGATAATTATGATATAGAGATTTTTATACAGCTGATGCAAAACCAAATTAAATTATTTTCCTTTGTAGTATTTCCAAAGAATGAAATTATGTCTGAAAGCTGGATATACATGCACTCACACGTATCTGTCTAGACTTATATATCATACCAAACTGCTTGGATATAGGCATATGTTACATGCACCTCTTTAGGACAGTGCATATATACACATATTTATGTCTATGTTATAGATTTCTTAGTTTATGTAGAAGTTCCTAAAGTAAATCTACTAATTAAAGCGCTAATACCCATCTTAAGGCTGATAATTAGGTATAAAGGGAAAAAGAGACAGGATTAGTGTTCAGATCATGTTCCAAATGCCTCTTAATTGGGTGTTTGTAATCAATCCTGATTGCAAGAGGCAGTGGTTTGGCAGAATAAAGAATGAAAAAGGCTTAGCCCTACTATTTTCCTGTTAGTTGACTTGGCCATAGTATTTTAGGACAGGATCCAGTGTCAAACAAGGTAATTTTGTCAGCCTTAGAAATCCTTACAAAACATTTAAAAAATCTTTTCTAATGACATTTTTTTCAAGCTAAAAGCTCTCTCAAGCTAGAGAGTTATTTTTATCCAGAATCTTAAAAATTATTTTCAAGTGAACCACAGGAAAGACTTTGTTCTCCTGGCCTCTATCCACCACTGACTTTGGAAATCATGTCTGAGTTACTGTGGGTTTTTCATGCATTGACCTTGGTACTTTTCTCACCAAGCCACAGTTTTCCGTCATAAAACCACACAGCTTGGTATAATGATTATTTCTTTATCCCGAGTAACCAAACAATTTTTTAAACAGGGTGACAGATTTCCCTCTTGCTCTGTGGGAAACAAGCACCTGGCCATTTCCAAATAGACTTTTAATGAACTTCCTGAAGGAGATTTGAGAGAAGTTTAATAAGTCACCTGCCAACTTTTTGGGAGCATAGGTCATTTGCTTTTCTGCAGGAATTCACAAAAATGTGAGAATAACCCCCTTCCCAAGTCCTAAACTTCCATGGAGGAAATTGATTTTCATGGGCAATATCAAAGGTTTTTAAAAATGTAACCTCAGAAATCAAATTTCTGATTGTTTCTCACACATAAGGTACTGTGAAACTCTGTGATCCACAGAGCTGGTTATGAACTGTGTGAACTTTATAATACTTTATTTAAACAAGAACAGATTGTGCATATTTAGACTCATCTTGCAGGTTAATATCATTACAAGTATTTTACGTAATGCTATAAAATGAAGCATTTAGATGGCTCAAAAGGACCATTGAGAAAATATCTCCATATGTGGAAGAGACACCCATTTAATGCGATGATTTCTTCCAGAAGAAACTATGCACATCCCAGAAGCACTATAACCAGCTGTTGTTCAGGAGAAACTGGGCAGTTTTCTGCTGCCTTCCACGCTGACATGGAGTTGCAGTGGCCACATGTCCCATGCCTCCCCCAAATACAGATGGGCTGAGCCTCACACTGAGTGAGAGCCTGGGTTAATCTGTTTCCTACACTCCCAGCACTTGGGCCCCATTGCACGTTTGTGCTCTGTGCCCCTACATGAAGACACAGACCATCAGAACTGTGGTGTGGGAATGGGATTGGAGCACCTCACTGCAGGTGGGGCACGATTGACCTCACAGCTCAGCCCTGTGCTGGGGCCATGCCATTCTTTGAGAAAAAGATACTGGTAGTCCTTTTTCTTTTTTTTTTTCTTTTTCTTACAACACTCCTTATTAATTGGAAGTTGATAACCTAGAGAGAACTAGAGGTCTGTTCACACCCGAGTGATTATTCTGCCTCGAGTTTGAGAAATGCTTCCTCAAAGGCAAAGTTTTTCTCATTCACATGAACAGTCACACTGAAGTCAACTAAAACAACAGACTCACTTGAGCAGGGCTAATGAGTAGGACATACATTTCTGGCACTAAACAAATTAATAATTGCTTTTTATAACAGTCATTTTCAGATGTTTGCAGAGTAATTTACAGTACAGTAGGAGATTCAGCCTCATATTTCATAGATCACCATAAATAGGTTATCAGTTCTTCTCCAGCTCTTAGTGCTTACTAGTGAATATTTGGGACAAGTTGCAAAGTGCATGAGTAAGAATCAAAGTTTGTCTTCTTGTGCCAATCTGTCATTAAGCCAGACAACTTCTACTGACTTTCTTCTGATGTATTCATCTGTAACAAGGGAAGCAGATCAGCAATTTAGAAAAGGTTTAGCTTGATCACCATGCAGAAATGCAGGCTATGCTGCCTATTTCCATAGTGATCACACCACTTTGCCAGATGCAAAATGAGAGGCTTACATCCCTCATGCTAAAAGCCCTTCTTAGAGGAAATCCTAGGCTGTCGCTTCATTTGAGTAGCTTTAGCTAAGTCTAGAAAAATATGCAAAGGTAGTTCTTAAATAAAAACTCTTTTTTTTCATGTTTCAAAGTCATCTCCATAATCTGTTTTGGAGACAGAGGCATAAGATATATTAACATGGAAGACATATGTTCTGATTGCTGAGTGTCTTTTGACATTCCCAGAAAACCCCTGGGACTTTGTGTCACAGTTCTGTAAACTTCATCTATTTGTATTTTCATATCTGGGCCTAAATCCAAAACTTCTTTACATGCATTACAGCAGACAGTTTAGGTTCATCTCGTGTTCCAGATGGCAAGCAGTTAAATGAGGTACACATTTTAACCACTCCATATAGTCTAATGCTCTAATGCATATCAAAAGTTTTCCAACGTGTTCTAATAGCACATAGACTATATAATGTAGGTATATAAAATCGATACAGGACTACGTCGAGCTGTGAAGCAAATGAAGACAGCTCCACTGATGCCAGTAGAGCTGCACCTGCTAATAGCTCAAACACAAAATACCATAAGTATATCGTATTATGTTCCTTATTGGTTTCCATTTTCATTTATTCTCCACAGCTACACTAGATGATGGCCTTCCAACAGTATAATAGTCACCTTTATCTCAGTTCTCTGACATAATTTTCAAGCTCCTTATTACTGTTGAACAGGGTAGCTAATAGTGCCCAAATTGCTTCTCATTTTTCTCATTATAGTAAGTCATTATTCAAGAAATCAGTGCTGTTCATCCTTTCCCACACAAGTAGCTCGCCCCCAAACTAAACTTAAAATTTGCCTCCAAGAGCCAGTCTCACATTTGCCATTAGGCTCCTTCTACTGGCTATTACATTCATACTTTGCACATTTTTACACTTTTTAACTAGCTATGCCTGTGTACTCCTTGAAATTTTAATCTTTGGCTTCTAAGCCTAGTCTTCATGCACTGATTTTTGCACCAATTTAATGATTTCAATTAAGGTTTTGTTTGTGTATAGTTGAAACGATTCAGCATGCACTGGGAAATAGATATATTCTAGCATAAATATGTCTAAAGACAATACTTTTGCAGAATAAACCTTGCTAATGTCAGTGCTTTGTAGCAAAGACTGTACTGCTTTATCTATAAAGGCTTCTAAACTGGTAAAACTATAGTGCCTGTAAAAACAATGTATAGACCTACTTCTGTGTGACATAACGAGTCACAAATGCTAGTAGAGGATTTGGGATACTGCATTAGCTAAATTTGTCAGCAAAAGTTAATTGGATTGCCTTACTGATTGCAAGTTGCAAATTGCAGTATAGACGTAGATGTGCATATTGAGGGCCTTCCTGACACATCCATTTTCTCCCAGCTTTTAGTCTTCAAACAAAAGCTTAGACAAAGTGTCTAAGCTAAGCAGTTCCTCTGTCTGCTGTAGCTTATGCTTTCCAGGAAGGTTTTTTTTGGACTTGTGTTACTAGGCAGCTACATAAATTACTGTGGTATGACCTTCAAGCACCTCACTTACTCCATGAAAATTATCCACATGCACCCTCTCACCCTGTCATCTTCTATATGACATGCAAGTTTCTTAGTTATTCCTCCCCCATGCCTGAAATTACAAAGTAAAACCATACTCATAGGTGTAACCACAGCTCATCTGATGCTCTGAAATCAAATTCTGAGTACTCTGAAAATACCTGATCACCAGGTAACTTTTGCATGTCCCCATATGCTCAGCATAGGAAAGAAAATAAATCCTTCCTTTCAACATCCCAGCTTCAGCTCTTTCTCATCTCAAAGATACCAGATAATTTTGATTTAAATATGTAAAGAAAGAAAGCTGTTTTTCATGGACCATATTCCTAATGTGGAGGCAGATCCAATTTGTTTAAAGATCATTCTTCTGAACTTACTAGAACCCCAGTGATTTATATCAGCTGTGAGGAGCTGAATCTACACTTCCACAGCTCCCTAGAAATTCTCAGAAGAAAGGTCAGTATTGTAGCTGAACAAATGTTAACTCAGAGTGAAGTCAGTTAAAGTTTTGCCATTCATCAGGATTGCACTTTAATACTTACGCAGGATGGGTAGGAGCTTCTTAAAAAGAGATGGAATAAAGACCAAAGTAATTCTGTATGTGTACAAAACTCTCTTCCCACTGACATCTTTAAAGAAACACACAGGATTGGGTGCTGTGGTACTGTGACTCTTTATAGTGCTAACTCTCTCCTATTGCTTGATCTTGGGACAGTCAATCATCATCTTTTTGCCTCTGTTTCCTTAGAGAGCATCATATTTTTCTAATTTTCAAATATCTGAGGATGTGCTTATTAGTGTTTGCAAAACTCTTAGAGACTGCTGGGTGGAAATGTAGAGAAGTATAATAGTAATTTGCCATTGTTTTGTGTTGTTCATCTAGCTGTTAATTTTTTTTAACAATATACTGCTATATAAAAATGCATGTGGCAATCTTCTGACATTCAGAGAGAAGTGTTATCCAAACAAAAATAAAGAATAGGGCTCATGCTCACAAGAGACACATTATCCATGATGAGGAGAATCTATAACAGACATGGCACTAACTCAAAACTGTGCACCAAACAGCATCCAAATGCAAGCAATTTCAGACGTGTGTGTATTGCCAGTACAAAACCAGGCCATTCTGCAAATGCAGAGTCCCCCAAGGAGCAGTGAACCTCGCAGCAGCAGCACTAATGGCTGTCTTCTCATGTGCAGCGGGGGAAAGCAGAACTTTAGAGCCGCCTTGGGCAGCTGTTAAGTTATTCATTCTTAACTTACTTCTATAAAGCTGTTATTGGGTGGAAGCAGATGACACAAAAGATTTTGGACCTGTTCTGTCTGCTGTGGGGGGAGCATTCCCCATTCTTGCACATAGGGTGAAATTCTGACTTCCACCAAGTCAACGACAAAATTTCTCCCCAGTCTTGCTTGAACTGAAAAAAATTATTTTAGGCCCCAGAAAATCCTTTCTTGAAGAGTGCTTTAGTGGTGCCAGTGTCTCTTGTAGGATTTTTCTCAGTTTAGACATTATTTTCCTTCCAATGCACACTATTCAAAGGCATTTGTGCTGCTAGAACAATAATGAAATAAAATCAAAAAACAACCAACCACAAACAAAGCCAAAAAACGTTCCAAAACCACTTTCTATTGTTAGAGTACATGCAATGCATGAGGTACTGTGCTGGGTCATCTGCCTTGTTTGTTTACCTCCTTTCAGAACATTTTAGGCTGTTTTATGGTTTGCTTGTTCCACCTGATGCCTTGTCCTTCCCTGTCTCCTCTCTACAGGTGATGTGAAAACTCACACTCTCCTCAGTAAAACACAGCAGTTTTCTTTCTCAATTTTGATCACTCCAAATTTTGGACGTCATAAGTCAGGCCTCAAAAAATTGTGAAACTTTATAAAAGTCCTTGTATCTCAAAAATTACTGCCGATTCCTGTTTCATTTTTCATCAAGTACATTTTGGGGGCTTTCCTCTGCCATAAATGAGAAGTTTGGCAATAGTGTGATATCAACAGCTGATGCTTTAAAATATGCAACCAAATTTTGTGCTACTCATGCTAAAAATAATGGGGGCTGGTAATGTTAGATTCTTCCTAAAGTCACAACTTCCTAATGCTGTTTCTGTTCTTAGTCACAGCCCTGAAACTCCCACTGAAGGGAAGATTTATAGAAGAAAAATAGAATCAAAAGGAAACAGAAGTATTAATTTATATTGATTTCACTGCATAACTATGTTTCTTCACCCCTCACTGTACGATCAAAATTTTCAGAAATCAAAATTCATCCAAGAAAAAAAAAACCTCTGAGTTTACTATCCTTTTTTCTGAGAACACATAAAATTGCATTAGGAGTCGAATCATTATCGTGGCTGCATATTTGCTTGACTTCAAAGCCAGCTTACGCCAATGAGAAAAAGTTTGATTGAAAGCCATTAAACACTAGGACATGACTTCTGGCTCAGGAAGAAGCTGATCTGCAAATTGCTGGCATGGTTGGGACAAAGATCACACTGGCTGCTCCAGGATCCTTTCCCTGTCCCACGGCTGTCCTCTACCAGTCCTGCTGTAGATTAATGAGGTGGACTGACACTGAAGAAACTTGCTTATGCCATGTTCTTTTGTGTGTTGTGCAGGCTTATGTTTGCAGGGGATTGTTCCCATTCAGATATTACACAGAAATATGGTGCAAAGTAGCTAACATTGACATCAATGCAGGGCCCATCCTGCACTTAACTATACCATTTCTTTGTCTGCATGTTTCTAGTGAAGCAAATGAAGTTGTGGCTGACTATTTTGTGTTTCCTTAATGGTTTGGATCTTTCCCTGCTGCAGTTACAATAACTGCAGTGGGTCTAATCTGATGTGCACAAGCTGAGAAGTGGATGCATAGCTCTAAACTCAGGGGCTGTTCTGAAGACAAAAGTAATTTTTGAAATGTATTTTATAAACTCAAGGAAATCTTAATGTCTTTGTTCTGTTATTACTTTACAATAATAATCCCAAACTGGCCTGGGAGCTATTACTCAGTGAGCACTGGCCCCTTGGAAGGTTTCAACTTGTCAAGTTTAGCCATTTTTTGAACGCACAGAGGAAGTCATTAAGGCACATCAGGCTGCTGATTGCTATTAAACTCTGCAGAGACTTCTGTGCAAAAATCAATGCCATAACAGGGCTACAAGAATCTAAGAGGTGGGAAAAGCATTTCTTTACCCTCTGGTAACTCAAAAATGGATTAATTGGCTTTGTGAAACCTCAAAAAAAAATATCACCTATAAGCTAGGGGCCAAATGTCAACCTCTGTGACAAAATAATACAGCTCAGAAAGCTCCAAATGTGAAAATAGGTTCATAATGAAACTGTCACTGCCGTAACCTCAACTGTATGTTTCTGTGCTGGGGAAATCTCACACATCTGCACATCTACGCATGCACGTGCTTATTTATTGTATCCCAAGGAACACCTTTATTGCTGTATTGCCACTAAGGAACCCAGAGGGAAAATGCTTTCTTAGTAAAGTACGATCTTAGATAGCTTTTGGCAGGAAAGTACTACAAGAATTTTCCAGATGAGTTCCATCTCAGCATCAGAGAAAGTGTTATTTAGGTGACTGGCTGGTTTTGACCGGGGCGGGGGGCGGAACTGCGCTGAAAAATGCAACACAGTTGCAACAATTGCTAACAGTTGAAGACTTTTGTAGAAAATATCTTTATCATGGGAAAAAACTAGTTTAAATCATATTAGGAAGTTGTATTGTAAACATGTACTGTATAGACCTGGCAAAGTCCATTGTCTGACTCCGGAATGTCTTAAATTCCAACTGTCCAGTTCTCTTCCCCTGCAAAGCAAAGTGAAGGCATTCAGTTCAATTTTTGACATGAATTTCATTCGTATTTCAACGAGAAAATGATGAAACATCTTTTCAGTTTTGGGGGTTTTTTTATTTTTATATGAAAATAAAATTTTACAGAGTTGTATTAGGTTTGTTTCAGTCTATCATGGGAACATTTGGGTTGGAAGGAACTAGGAGATCACCTCATCCAATTTACTAATCAAAGAAATTGCATTTTATATAATGCAAAAGATAAAATGAAGCAATCCATGTAAACCAAATGTTTGTTTCCATAAAACCAAAGAAGATCTAGTTATGGTGTTTCAGAACCTTTATTTCACTGACTATCCCAGCCTTTCTGCTTAAATAAACACTAGGTTGTCACTAGCTCTGCTTATTAAGTTTAAAATTTTAGATCATATGTTTTTATCGAAAAGAAGGTTCCCTTCTGTTTTTCAAAATACATGGAAGTATCATGTAGGGTTGACCTTCCCTAGGAAGAGGGCTGAGGGGTAGGGCCACAAGCACATCCCTACACGGTGGTTGCAGGGCCCTGCTGGGTCATGGTCTGTCCCCTCAGCTAAGCCCAGAAAAGACTTTTTTAAAGAAAGAACATGAAGATGAGCCACCTCAATGTTAATGCTTAGGGCAGGCAGGACTTAGGACCAAAATAGCCAGCTTTGGTCCAGGTGGAGGCAAGTTTTTCCCAAAGTTCATCAAGGCTGCAGCTGTCTGACAGTTTCCACCCTGTCCTGAGGAGTCACCACTGTGCCTCCACCCGAGGCAAGAGCATGCGGTCATGGCTGCAGCCAGCATGGCAAATCCTCCCAAAGTGTCTGGAACCAAGACTGAGATCTGGAGTAAAGGATCAAATATAAGCTTTCTGTTAAGGACTGTATCAAGCATAGTCAATGGAAAAGCTTTTAGAAAACGAGTTGTTAAAACATGTTGTAATGTGTATGGTCTGGACCGGCTGAAGTGAGGGGGCAGATAGGGGACCATTTCCCCAGCATGGTGCTGAGGAAGGAGGCTCCTATATTCTCATTATACCAGGGGAAAATCCACTTTTCTTGCATGGATAATTTAGAAGTTATGAATCAGCCTGTTGTTTTTATTTCAGCAGAGTACAGACAAGAGTTGTGCAAAATGAGGCTGCTGCCTGTCTGTCAGGCAGCTGTAGTTTTTTACCCTGCAGCCTCTTTTAATGTGCATTCTTGGCAAATTCTGAAGAGAAGCAGTCACAACTGTGCACTCAGACGTTAGAGCAGATCTCATTCCCCAGCCATTGAGCCGGGGACTTCACTCATGCATCGTCCCGTGTGTGACGCAGCCATTAAGCACCCTGACCCAGCAACCAGAAAACTGAATTGGTGTCTAAGTTAAAAGGCACTCTAAAAATATGTTCTTGAATCATCTGTTTTTGAAAAGAGATTAATATTTTCTTGCAGTGCATCTGCTTTTCCCAGGTGTTAAATAGACCATTTTCTGTCTGCTGGTCTTTAGGATTTTTTAAAGTAGGTGTTAAAGGCTGTTCCAGACTAGCTCTACAGGGTTTTAAGGCATGAGAGACAGTTACCTGCAGAAAAATGCCCATCTCTCTCAAATAATTAGCAATTATCTGTCAAAAAAGCTTCTGAGCTGACTACAGTAAGAAAAATACCTTTCATCTTTGGCTTTTTTGCCTCTCTCCTTCCCTCTCCTCTTCGCCTCCCTCCCACCTTTCCCCTAGCATTTTTTTGAGCAGCCTTTTCCAGAGGGAACACTGATGAAAGTATCTTTCAGTGCCTGAGCAATTCCCTCGGACACCTCCTCCCTGTCCACCCCCAAGATTGCAATAGACATCTGCCTTTGTACACACCATGTCAGCGTCCCACAGAGACATTTTATGTTCATTGTTTCTCCAGAATAAATAAGAGCAGCACAGACTGCACAAACTGGCTGTAGACATCCCATTGCCAATAACGGAGCTACGTTGGTAATTGCTAATAATGATGCAGTGTTTCAGCACGGGAACACTCTCCTAGCTGCAATCAGGATAGGGCCTGAATAGAGAGACACAGATGATAACAGTATTGCATATTTCTTTGTAGAAGAAGTTGAAATTTTACTGGGGGAAAAAAACCCCAACATTCCTACATTTTGTTCCAATTATTTCTTTAATATTAGCAGCACTGGCATGCTTGATCTGTGAACTGTGTCGGTGCCACCTAAGGAAATATCAAGAGGAGTCTGCAAAGTGAGGAGAAGCAATTGTTTCCACTTAGCAAAGGAAGCACTTAGATGCTATTTGACAGAATTGCATTTGCCTCCTTTGGCAAGGATGACCCATTTTGATCACACGCAACAGCCAAACAACAGCCAATTTGCAGTAAATCTGACTTTAAACATTTCTGTAGCTGCTAGACTGATTCTGGAGTTTTGTCTCATGTACCAGAGTTCCCACATCTGTACCTCAATTGTCTGGGAGTGCTTCATTGCATTTTGCAGGCCACAAACAGCAGGAACGCGTGGTTTGTGGGCCAACTCCTGGGTTTCAGCTTCCTTTGATGCCTGCAAAGTACGTGCTCCTCTGGGAATGCCTGACATTCTCCCTGCTGACGTGCTCAACCACATCAGCACCCTGGTGAGTCCAAGCCAGTGGGAGCACACAGTGCTACTCTGGCCCGACTGCATCACGTTTCCTTTGAAAGGTGTTTGGAGAGCTGTGGCAGCATGTCAAAGATAAGAGAGGCAGGAATTGGTCGTGTTTGCCAAGCGCTGCCTTTGTTGGCTCTGTCCACGAGAGCAGCTACCCTCACTTTTGAACTCTCCGATCTTGCTACATGTTCATCCACAAAAATTGCTAGCTCACCCAGACCTGGAGTGTCAGGAGCAGAGTTGTCCTTCCTGCAAGATTAGGTCATATCATTAGATCAAAGTCCTATTATGCCATTTTACACCACGTGGATGCAACACCAGCCAAGATTCAAGTCCCAAGCCCAGGTGTCTAGTAACTGTATGATGCACACATGAAAATTAAGGCCATGAGCCAAACTTAGAAGCTAAATTTCCTGTCTTTCCTTAACATTACACCTTTCTCATCCACACTTATAACTGCATTTCCAACTTAGATTTCAGAAGAGTGCTGCTAATGTCTGAAACTATCCTACCTGTTGTTCCTTTGCAACTTTTCATCTGGCAATTCAAAACTGCTCTTAATAGGGTCCTTTCAAACAGCTGAGAAACAGTGATCTGCCAAAGAGGCTTCTTCCTGGCAAAAGGAGTGCTGCCCAGTATTAATTTCCTTGTAGAGGAAACATGTAGCAGAAAACAGTGTTGCCTCATGGGTAGGGAATAAACATAGGGTATTTTGCTGCAGAGTTGCTGTGTAGATGGAGGTGCAAAGCATAAGCAGGAGTGATAAGTAAGTGTCATTTTAAAATTATCATGAGAAAAAAATGGTGAAAAACCACCAAAAAACACATTTCTCCTAATTCATCTTTCCAAAAATTGTGTGTGTCCTCTAATCTGGATATGTAGGTTTTTTCTGTGGCTTATGGAGCAAAAATAAATCCCACCTTAAGACTGATCACCAGGATAAATCATTCTTTCCAGGTGCCTTTATCTCTCTCCCCAGACTACCAAGGGATAAATAGCTCAGAGTATCTCCCTGGGTTTTAGACAACTATTACAAGGTGAAATAAATTCCACCCCAAATCCTCAGAAATGGCTGCCCTAAGTGGACAGGAAAGCTGGCAGACTTAGATAGCTGCTGAAGCTCATTTCTCTTGTGGCAGACAGAGCTGATTGCCAAGGTTGGTACAGTATTGCCCATGTCAATGAGGTAAAAAAACTTTGTTACTGTTTTGAAATTTTTTGTTGTGTCCCAGGCTTAATGCACAACAAGCGGCCTAATTGGTTTACAAGTGAAAATTAAAGCAGAAAATAAGCACAAGATCTTTATGTTCTGCTTTTATAAAAGTAAACAGTTCTTCAGGAACTGAAACGGTTGTGTGGAAATGTATCACGTGCTGATGTACTCATAGTGTCAGATTGTGTTTGCTTAGGCTGTGTTACCTGCAGAGCCCGTGGCTTGGCTCAAAGCCTGTGGGAGTCTCAGTGGGACAGACTGACAGACCTGTGCTCACTGGTCTGAGGCATTCAAAGTCACTCCTGCAGAGCACAGGCACCACAGGAGCACAGTGGTCAGCAGTTAGAGATCTTGTGTAGCAAAGATACTTGATAGGACACAGTGACGTGAGCAACATCCCTGAAGTGGAAGGGCATGGAAAGAAAAATACGGGAGTATAAGTGCACACCACACAGGCTGCCTAATTCAACAAATGTAATTAATTCACTTAGACTTCCTCATTCCTCTCTCAGCACACTCTCAGTCCTGTTTAACATATGCCTGAATCCTTCTTAATGTAACGTAGCCAGCAGGTGCTTGCAATTAAGCACATGCTTAGTAATGTGCCTAAATTAAGGCCCAAAATATTCCTGCTTTAACACATGAACAGGACTGTTTCCATTAAGATGGAGCACTACACGCTAGGATTTGTAATCACTACAGACCACACCACATGGACGACGCAGCACTATGAAATGCTTCTGTTCAGAAGACTGTTCATGTGCATCCATATGGGTCTGAGCTCAAAACTCTTTTTTAATCAAGGTCAAACCAATGACTGTCTTAGAACAATTTATGAAGCCCAAATCCTGAAGTTCCTGTTGCTTCAAGACTCCCACAGACTTGAAACACGCAAACTGGATCCAGTTCATGGGCTCCTGGCAGATTGTCAGGGCAGTGTCCTTAAGGTTGTGTTTTGCTAAATTGTAGTAAGTGGTTCTGTTTAAAATTCAGGAAAAATACAGGACACTGCATTTTCACTTATAGTCTGATGTATTGTCTCTACCTTTTGTAACTAAAATAGGGTGGACTTGAACATCAATAGGTTAAGCAGTAATGACGCCAGCAATTTCTTTTGCTGAGGCTTTAGCCAGGCTAAGGACACAATGTTAATCTGGGGTTGTTTCTCTTTTTCCTTAAATAATATTTTTATTGAGCAAGAAGCGGATGTCAAAATGGCCTTTTGATCAGCTAAAAACAACAGTGTCTCTAAGGGAATCTTTCCTGTTTATTGTATGCTGCTGCATTTGAAAAATGCTAGCCTACAGTAGAGCAAGACTCCTTAACATACAAAAAGCAGGGCAAAACAGGATGAAGCCAAAATGGGAACTGTATATCACAGGAACTTGGAAAGACAGGAAGTTACAAAAGAAGTAAAAATTCTCGATTAAAAGTATAATTGTACCAGCTTGTGCAAGAGGATAATGACTTTCAAATGTCAGCCTTTGTGCCTGTTCATAATGATAAAGTTATTAAACCATATGTACTGTTCTTAATTCCATTTCTCATGGCAAGTCATTTAGGATCTATAACTATTCTGTCCCCTAAAATCTAGAGTATTTCTGCAGCCATATATTCAAAGAGCAGATTAAAAGGAGTGCTAACTAGAGCAGAGCCAGCCAGGACTGCTGCACAGTAGTTTAAACCACATTGGAGATTCTGTTGTAAGACCCTATTTCCAAGGATTTAAATATCAGCCATAAAAATTCACTCCCAGGATAAAAGTCAACCAATGAGTGAATATTTAAAACCAATTTGTTAAAATAAAAAGGCATAATTTTTACACTTTAGAAGTTTCATGTGTAAAAAAGAATAAGCTCTTCAAACATTTTTTTGGACATCTGTAACTGAAAAGTAAATCTACTTCAAAAATTATCTCAGTAAGAAATTAACCCTTAAAGCAGTCAGTGGTTTTGTTATTTCAGAAAATCAGTCCCAGTAGAGATAGTCACAAACAAGTTGCACCACTGAGCTTGGTCCAGCTTTGGCTTGCAAATGGAAAAACCTCATTTGTTTCAGTGAGAATTAGATCAATGCTAACTTCCTCCTCAGGAAGTTGAAGTCTGGAAGAAAAACTAAGAGCTCAGTTTGACAATGCGTGTTAAAATGTTCATCTATAATATCAGCAAAGTTACCTCCAAAGGGAGGAAGAAAAATACTGTGCTGGTGTCACCACGGGTGCCTCAGCCTTCCCCAGCTTTTCGGACAAAGTGTCAGTGCTCCTGATGCCAGGCCGTGGGAGAGTGCTGCTTCCAGACCAAAGCTGGTAATGTTTTATCATTATAGGCACATGAAAACAGGGAAACTGTAGAATAAATTGCCATTACGAGATGGTTCAATGTTTTTGGTGGGGAGATATTGTCGGCGAATTCGGCAGCAGCTTCTGCAAATCTTGCCCAGCAGGTGATATTTATGGACTGTTTACAAGATTTTCGCATATGGCGTTTTAAAGAGATTTGTGACTTTTATACTCGTCCATCCAGTTTATTTATTTTGCAAAAATCCCGCTCCAAAGGCTATGTTCTGTCTGTCTCAGCAACTCCAGGCCTAGGGAAAAAAATGCTGAATGTAATCTCAGCATGAAGTAGTTATACAAATGTGCTTTTAAATGTGGTAGAGATGGTTTTGTGCCTTGTTCTCATATATCTTAGACTGTATGTCTCTTGGCTTTACACATCATTTAAATGAGAGCACTGTTTAGCACCTCTCACATTCAAATGATATATTTGTGCTCTTTTGTGTGGAAATGTCAGTATATTTTCAACACTTCTCAGTTCATATGAAAGCAGACAGGAACAAACCAAGGAGACAAAGATTATGTCAACGTGGCTGAATAATACTGAAATGATCATGATGCACCTATTCTTCTTTTCAAAATTTTCAGAATAAACCCTTCTTTCCATTTCCAGCTTTCAAGCAGTGGAAGGAAATTTATTTCCAACCATTCCAGCCTGACACAGTGCTCTTGATGTTGGGTTCCCACCTCTGACCCTCCTCCTCTGCTCCAGCTGCTTCATGTCTGGAGGCCAAACCCTAATACTGCCTTTCCTCCTTACCTGACAGCAGAACAGGATACCTTCTCTTTTTCTTACTGCATCTTATCCATATAACAGAATTAGATCCCACGCTTAGTAATAAATTGCAGGTGAAATTATGCCAACACAGCTACTCTCATCTGATTGATTCATTTTGCAGGTAAAAAGCGTGCTTGCACACAGGGAAGTCACAGATCAGCTTTTTTAGGTATATCCTAAAAGTCACTGTAGCTGGGAAGTATTAAGTACCTCAAAGTTACATTTCCTGTATGTCTTGGTTTAACCTGGCAGGTAACTAAACACCAGAGCTGCTCATTTGGTCCTCCCCCCACCCAGTGGGATGGGGGAAAGAATGTGGGGAAAAAGGTATTATTTATGTGTTGAGCTAAAGACAGTTTAATAGGACAGAAGTGAAAGGGAAAATAATAATAACAGTAACAATAACAGTAATAATAATGTACAAAACAAGCAATGCACAATGCAATTGCTCACCACCCACTGACCGAAGCCCAGCCAAGTGAATGCAGCCCCTGGCCAACTTTCTCTTTAGGTTATAAACTGAGCAGGACACTGTATGGTCTGGAATATCATTTTGGTCACCTGGGATCAGCTATCCCTGCTGTGTCTCTTCCCAGTTCTTGTATCCCCAGCCTACTCCCTTGTCAGATGATGTGAGAAGCTGAAAAGCCTTTGACTTAGTGTAAACACTGCTCAGCAACAACTGGAGCATCACTGTTATCAATATAATTTTCATCTTAAATGCAAAATACAGCACTGTACAACCTACTAGGAAGAACATTAACTCTATTATAGTCAAAGCCAGGACACTATAGAAGACCAGTTATAAAAATTCAACCAGTGTTTGAATAGTTGAATCTCTCATTCAAAAAAGCAATATGATTACAGAGCAACTATTATTTAGATATTGTTTGATTTGTGATATATGTGTATAATCAATTGCAAATTATGTGCTTTTCAAACATCTGCTGTAGTTTATTGGAGTCTATTAGAGGATATCTAATATCCAGTAAGAAATTATGTGTAAGAAATCCATTGCCTCTTTTCTGTCAGGAGAGCCCTGTAATTCAAACAGAGGCTATCTTCTATTTTTTATCAACCTTCTGGATTTGAGGATCTGAGGCTTTCTGCTGAACTATCTTGAAAATATGCTCATGATGTTTTCATGTCTGCCATAATAAGCCTGTTTTTTGACCAAGGGGGCACAGCAGCTATACAGTATGTGAAAACTGGCACAACTTTAAAACAGCCATTAGTTCAAAGTAATGAAATAATGCTCTTAGAAAAATAAAATCCATGTCTTCAAGTCAAAGTCACAAAATTCTTATTTTCATCAGCTACCTGTTAAAATCACAAGCACTATTTCTTTTAGGAGTACAACCCAGGAGTATAGATTCCCTTTGCTCTTATGAGTCTGACATACCTGCTTCAGAAGCAAGATGTCTGGTTGCTCATAGGATACACAGGGAGGCTTGCAATTTCTGGTCTTATGTGAGTTTTGTCAAACCGCCACAGTTTATGAATTCCACATTCTTCACTCAAGGAAGAACACTTGAAACCACAATTCAGCTGCAAGGCATAAAAGCAGCTATTAAATATACCTACTGTTACATGTTTATAGGTGCACTAGGAGGACTTGCCTTGGGCTAGACCTCAGCGGGTTAAATTGCCTCCACTTAAACTAATGGAGCCGTGTCAGTTTTCGACTTTGCTGGAGCTGGAGCAGCGGGACAGGACAGGATGCATGTCCTACAAGCAGTACCAGAGAAGCTCTGTGAGAAAGACTTGAACATATTTTCCAATTGCAGATTTCAAACTGCTCTTTAAGAGCTGAGATTCTCCACCCAGCAACATCTTTCCTCTCCTGACAGCAGCACATTTGTGCTGCCATGCCCTCTGCTACCAAAGTCTGAAGAATTTTGCTAAATGCCAGAGAGGGGAGTGCAATTGCAGAGTGCAGATTTTTTGGGTTCCCTGTTGGGTAAGGTGTCTGTCATGGTCCTCTGCCCAGGACAGTTGCTGCTTGTCTCCCTTGGGGTTCCTTGTCTCAGACACAAGGCAGAGTGTCGGGTGTGTTTTTCCTTTTTATTTTCTTCTCAGCCTGGAAGACGTTCTGTTCCCTCTGTGGGAATTTAACTTACATAGAGACTGTGGGATCAGGACTGCAGCTTACTCTGTTATACCTAATTAACCCTGGGAATTCATTTCCACAACACAGAACTAGGCCAAGTATATAGGTAGCTTTACAAAAGAAAATTAGGGATCTGCAATGAAGACATGGAATATCCGCAATTACATTTCATATGATAAAAAATAATTAAGGGATATAAGCCATAATGGTTCATGGCACAATCCAAGTTCTAACAGATGGGGATACGATGAAATTTACCCATGGGAAAGTGATTTTGTAATTGTAGAAGTGGGTGTATTCCATTTACTTCTGTATTTATTTTAAATGAGTGCTTGTATTTGTATAAACATTAAGGAAAAGCATCATTCTATAACCTCTGGGTATTTTTACCATTTCTTTAAAATACAGAAGTAATTGCTGCATACTTCTTAAAGAATAAAAGGAAAAAAAATTAAAACTCTTGGTTTTCCCCACCCACACATTTCTCTTCATATATCCCAGCCCTCAGATTGCCCCTCCCTCTGAAAAAGCCTGGGAAAAGATTCACAAGCACATGTGAAAAATGATAGTTTCACATGGCTGTAGTAGGTTCACATCCTTATTATGTAAATGAGTGGTTTTGGTTTGGGCGTCTCTTTTGTGGTTTTTGTGCAGATGGTTAAATGCTTAAATAGAGTGGGCCAAATTGTTCCTACTGGAATTTCACTGTCTTTGGCTAAACTACACCAGGAATCGAAGCAGGCCATGGAACCAAAATCTATTTTTGCATATAATGAAATAGTCAAATGGGTAATGGGATTTCTGCACAGTAGCAGAAAGGAAGAAGCAGCCATGAAGAGATTTCCCTTTGTCTGTTCGGTAATTAATAAAGTACCTGGAGAACAACAGATCTGAGAAACTTCGCTTTGCTCCTGTGATCTGCACTTCCTCCAGCCAGGTAAGCACAGAGCTGTGTGTGCTGGAGACTGATTAATTAGCCCAAGCCAGTTGTAAAATCTTTAGGAAACAAGTGGTGTCTGTTTTCTTCTGCACAGGATGCCAAGAGATGTATTTAAAGTGTGAGAGTCAAAGGTCAGTTTAACATCACATACTCTGAGAAAGAGCCCTTGCTTAGATCCCTGTTTCATGTTAGAAATGCTGTCTGCGAGCCGTGAAGTTATTGTACTTGATAAGAGAAGGAGTAGGATTAATCTGCAGCAAGGAAAATTTAGGTTAAATATTATGAAAAATGTTGTAACTGTGAGATCACTTAAGCAAAGTAGCAGGCTGTCAGGGGAGACAGTCAAGGCTGGAAGTGACACTTTTCTATCAGTGCTGGTTGGGAGAATAATTAATAAGCATTTCCCTGTGAAGGGGGAGTGGCACCTGGCTCCCCCAGAGGCTTCTGCCAAACCAAAGGAGCCGACGGATCTCGCAGACATGCTTGGAGCTAATGCTTATGTACAGATAAAATAGAGCTTTCTGAAAGGACTTTTCCAACCTCTTCTCAGCTTGTGTTACATATTCTAAATGTAAATTGAATGCAAATACTTTGAGCTGTTTGCCACAAAGCAATTTACAATCTCCTACGCTAAATCTGACCCACTGAAAATATAAGAGTCCATAGTAATGCTTCATGTAATTCTTTAGAAAATAATTGGGTTACAATAGGAAAAAGTTCTGCTCCAATCTCTATGATTTCTCAGCCCATTTCATATTTTTTCACAAATTTCTTGTTATAATTTAATATCTCTAGGTTTTTAAGCAATGTCTTCTTCTATCAAAGTTAATGATCATGTTAACATTGTATTCAGTGAGAAAATGCATGAGTTAGATGCATGGCTCAAGTTCTAAACATTCTGAGTTTTTTATCTTCAGATTGTTCAGGCTTATCTGCTCTCACTGAACCAGTGATAATAAGGTATCTTTCTTTCTGTCTTTGTTCTGGAAAGATAAAATTTGTCATTTCCTAGCATTATATTCAAGTACAGCAAATTGCAAAATAAACATATTACCTCCACATGATTTTGGGGATCCAGTGAGCATTAAATTCATTTTCAAACTCAGATTACAGGAGGTTAAACCTCAGTCCCAAATTTGTGCCAACAAAATAGTCACATCTTCTTAACAAAGGGCCAAAGAGTTATTGCCTTGATAATAACAGAAAATCAGAACTTGGCAGTTTTATAGATTGGCCCGTGTCTAAAACCCTTTAGTAAAGGTTGTTCTCCACCATCTCCAGTGGAGTAGTGTTTCATAAAAGCAAACATTCATTTTGTTCACTAACAGGGGTTTTGGCAAAGTGAAGGGAGGCATAGGCAACATGGTGTTCAATCCATAGCTTTCCGTCTACTGCACCCTACAGAGCCACAACCCAGGGAACCAGAAGGAAGAGATCAAAAGGCTTTAAAAATGTCAGGCAACAGGATCTCGTTTAAGTTATTAGGTGAGATGCCCTCTTAGGTTTGACAATAGCAAAACATATCACATAGCCTGTTTTCTTCTCTCCCTTTATGCTGATTTTGACAGGCTGGTGCAGTTGCATGTAGAAATTGTATTTCTGCTCTCCAGCATGCCTTTGGACACCGTTTGAAAATGTATTTTTGTAAAACAGTGTAATTTTGAAAGGTATTTGAATCATGCAGAAACTGGAGGACTTGTAACAGGTTCTTAACCAGTATTGACTGAGATAAAACTTATTTGACCGAAAAAACAGAAAAAAGCCAGAAACCTGCCTTAGGTGAAGCTGATAAGCACTTGGGGAATATAGAAAGGCTTATCTGTAATTCTGTTAAGTGATTCAACTTTAAGAATTGTGCATTTCTAATTCACATACATATGCTAAAATGTTTTTTTGAGTTTTGAGCAATTGAAATTGTTAAAACTGTCTAAGCAGAGATTTTTTTTCTTGTTATTTTGATTGGTTTTATTGCAGAAAGATAGATACAGTTCCAACCTGATGTCATACTGCGGAACATTGAAACCTTTTTCCCAAGCTCTGTGTGTAACCTCTATGCTGCTGCTAAATCCTTGTGCATGAATAGTCTTACTGACGTCAGCAAAAGCAGGGCTGCACAGTCTAATTCTTAAAATAAGTCATGTTCATATAAATTCTTGCTGCTGTCGTTTTTATCTCAGATTTTGTATGGTAGAGCATATGGCCTGAATATGAGACTGGCTGAACATTAAAATTCTCTAGCTTAGTGAGTAATTCATGTTTCTAAATTGTATGAGTAGTGGATAGTACCGATTTAATAAAGCACCAATCAGTCAAGACTTACGTGCTTAAAATGAAAGAAATACAAATAGAAGGCCATCAATATACACATGATTAACTATCACACTTAAAAGCAGTTTTAACCATGCCTCCTAATTACGGATTTGCATGTCTGTGTGCCTGTCTGTAAAAAAATGGGCTGAAACAAGGGGAAAAAAGATCTCAGCACTGTTCTGTGTTCCTTACTTATGTTAATGCCTTTGGGATTCTTTACAGAATAACACAGATATTGCAGATTTAGAGAAACACAATAGGCTATTTTTAGGATTCAATTCATATGAAACCATGTTCCCTTACCTTATAGCAACTCCCTGATTTTCTTCTCATAATTATGTTGGCTAAATGCAGATGGGCAGGGGACTGCAAAATTCAAGTGAGCAGGACTTGCATCCCTAAGAATTAAAAGCATCAGGAGGCAAAATACATGTTGAAGAGGAGCAAGCTTCTGGGTGTAAGGGGCACTGGTTATATGGGTGAAAGGCATTTTGCATTCAGAATGCCTCGCCTTAGCAAAGTGCTTGCTAATGGGCTCCCATCCTCTCATGTTGTCCCAGGTATCAAAGACACTTCCTACATGGCAAATGGAGGGAGAGTCATTTATAACGTGACAGACTCATGCTAAGGCTGGCAGGGAATATCGTTAACCTCAGAAGTCCTGATGTAACTGAAGAGCCTTGAGATCTGTATGGGAGACAAGTCTGAAAATTAACAGCCTCATTAATCAAATCACAATGTTTTGACAACTTCATGGTGTGTATGCAATCTATCCTGTATACAATTTAGCTAAGGCTTTTATGTAATGAGGGTTTTTTGCAACAACTTTATGTGAAAAGACTCCACCTCGTAGTGAAATTACTGGATTGTATGCTGATTATCAAAGAGTGAAAAAGCATAATAACATGAGATTCAAATAGAAAATCCTGCCAGTTTTATGAAGAAGGTAGCACACCTCCTTTTTTCCTACTCTATTTTACTGACAGCAGTATAGTCACCATCATCACTTATTTAGATAGTCTGGGGGAAAGCTGGCCAACCTCTCACACCTGAGCTCAGGTACTGGAAATACTACACTTCAAAGCAGAAATCCTTTGAATCCATTTGCCCAATGTGTTTAGTCAAGAGTGAAACAAGTATGGATAACCTGCTGGGGCACCCTACCATGACGAGCCAGAGCACATCCCTCAGATAACCAATTCTCCAAAGCAACAGGTCACTCAGGGTAATTCAGAGTAACTCTGGGTCCCTCAGATATCAAACAATCATTTTCTGCTTAAATACAGACTGTGCCCCAAATCCTTTGTTTTTCAGGCTCCTTGTAAGTACCTACCCTAAGGAGCTTAGGGATACGCTGTTGCCTCTTCCGCACCTAGGGATTTTTGCAGAAGGCTTATTAATACTTCTGAGTATTAATTGTCTAAATCCCTGCACATCTAGTCAAGGCTACATCCATAATTATTTCTGGGTTATAAAGAAATATTGTTGCTTGTTATAATGGGCTTAGTAGAAGAAGGTTTGATGTAGCGGCAAGAGTAGCAAAATGCTGTATTTCACAATGAATGTTTTGAAATGGAGACTCACAAAAAAAAAATTTAGGTCTCTTTGTTCTTCTTTCTCATTGTCCATCTTCAAGGGTAAAAATTTGAAATCACAGATAAAAAGGTTTAGAAGCAAGAATGAAGAGCTGTCAACTACATATATCTATTTACAAAAGATGTATTGAATCACAAAATTAATGACAGTGTCACTAGTACTGTGGCCATCTCAGTTCATTCAGTGCCTTCAAACTCTTTCAGGGAAATATCAATATCTGATTTTCCAATCCAGAAAGCTGTGGCACAGGGAAGTTAGCTGACACTTGGCTTCACTGAATAGCCATGGCAGATGAAGAGATTGCTTTCTGCCTTCCAGCCCAGTGTCTGCCCACTTTCTCCCATCGGCTCCTATCTCTCTAAATGACTTAACTAAGCCCCATCATACGGACGGACATCTAGGCTCACATTTGCAGCTTGAAATCTCAAGTCTCTCTCTAATCTCACAGCTTTATGGCCCTGCTAACTATTGTGTGAACAGAACAGAGCTGCAACAAACCAGAAAGCATACAGCTGAGTGAACAGGCAACCCCTGGGCAGCCCAATTCCTTTCCAATGCTCCTGCCTTCCCAGACAGGGCCTCTGATGAAAGCAGAATGACTCCCAGCTTCCAACCTGCCGCAGGTTGGATATTTGCATCTGCACTGCAGTCGCAGACGTGACTGCGGCATCCATAGCGGTGCCAAATTCTTACCCAGTTAGTGGCAAAGCTGTGGTGGCACAGGATTTATTGTTCCTGGTGGGAACATTCAGCACTGAGCAGAGTCTATGACATTATTAGTACCTCAGCCAGTTAAATAAAAACAGTTCAGACATGTGTTGTAATCACATCTCCAAATGCAAGAATTGCAATTTTTGGTGGAGTTTATCACTGCTCTGAGCAGCACCATTAACAAGCAATACTGTGATTTTCCCAGAGCACAGTGCTGCATAGAAACCTTACTCAGGTTCTTTCCAGATGACATATCCTTTTGTTGCTGACATGAGACATGTTTCCATGATCCTTATCCCTGTGGGGAAAAAAGAGGTAATCCTTCATCAGTTTGACTATTATCTCTGCTAGTTCTGATTTTTGTGAATTCCCATGTAGAATTTTTACAGGGGGAAGGGACTAAGGTTTGAAATATTTCTCAAAGTTGTCTGTCTGGAGTGGTTCCTATAGTAGCCATGCAGCAATCATGTAAGGACAGAGGACACTTTGTGGTATCTGTTTGAGGAGAAATGTGCAGCAATTGAGGAAAAGCTGTAAAACTGGGTGTTATATGCCAAATATGTGAAAATTCGATTTGGTGGAGCTGTTTCAGGAATCTGTTCATCGCAACATGTTGGTACTGTGAGTCAGGCCATGACTGTGCCTCTCAAATGGTTTGTTAGTCTCCTAATATCCCTTTGTTCAGAGAGAAAGAGGGACTGGCTTTACAGCGCCTGTGAGACCAAACCTGAGTTAAAGCTAATGAGGAACGCCTACGTTTCATTTGTTGAAGGGGTTTTCTGCATGTTTCAGGAAAGAGGGGGGGTTATTACCGTCTCCCGCCTGTAATAAAAAACAGGATCCTGTATCTTGGAAATGTTTACAGTGTAACAAAATGAGGTTATGTTACACTGTAAAATTTTAAAGGAGGACTAGCAGGGACACCTAGGCTCAACAGCATGAAACCCATGAGCTGTTCAGACAGGAAAGGTTTGTATTTAAAAATTATGAAAATAATGTTTCAGTCTGAAATAAAAACAAGTGGTTTTGACAAAAAGGTTGAGACTTTTCCAGCTGCAGAGCCTCCCCTGCCAGGTACCAACAGTTTTATTCAGAGTAAAACAGGGGGGTAAAACAGGGGTTTTATTCAGAGTAAAACAGAGTGAAGTAGGGGCTGAACGGGATGCATGTGCCACCTGGCTCAAAGCTGGGTGTGCTGTTGGTTATTTGGGTACTGAGAGAGCAAACCCAGAGGTTTCACTTTCATCACTACACTGCAAGGTGACAGTGTCTGGCAGTAATGCTGGCCAGGGAGAACAGCTCCAGAGGTGCCCCGTGTGCTCTGCAGCACAGCGCCCTGGGATCTGCACCACCTCAGACGCAGCACTGGGAGTGTTTGCAACTGAAGGATGGAGGCTGTGCTGCCAAAAGGAGTCCCCAAGTCCCTCTGTGCAAGTCAGACATCTCTGTGGGCCTGCTCAGGAGGCTCAAAGTGAGGAAAGGGATGCTGTATTATCTCATTTCCTTCCCAGACTTCCTACTACTGTTTTGGGCAATTTATACCTTTAAGAATGCATAAGGCAAACAAACCTTGTTCTCCCTAGTGTGTGAAAGCCTGTCTTTTGCATTATTAAACCATAAAGGAAAGCCTGGCGTTATCTCACACACATTCTCTGCACGTACAAGAGGATCCGGCCCAAACACATTTCACGGCTTGTCTGTCTGAGTTAGTGCACTGCCTGCCAGGAGTGAGGGAGAGGAAAGAATCAATGCTTAATACCACAGAGTCTTACACAGGTTGCTCTTGGGTGTGCTTATCACCACTAAGTAGACAAACAAAAGTAAAAGCATTTATAGATACCTACTGAAAGTTCAAACCAAACAAAAGCCATCAAATCAGGATTTTATCCATTTAATTGCAGAGTAACTGTTTTCATCAGCTGTATAATGATTTATTGCCTTTCAAGGCTTAATTATTGTAATTAATTAAAGAAGACTTAGAACACCACTCCCTTATGAGTTACAAAAGGAAAGAAGATGCAACACCATTTTTGTTTGCAATTCATTGAGTTACTTGCAGATCCCCTTGGTCTGTCAGGTAATATATTGTTATACCTCCATGTCACACTGTCCATTTCGCTAAGTAGAAAGCAAGGGCAGAAGCCTGACCCATGAAATGCAGAAGACATATCAACATCATTATCCATACTTTCTTGAACCAAGTAACAGCTCTTTCCTGAAGAGTGTCTTTTTCTTGATTATAGCTGTCGAAGCAGCCTGTACAAGGATGGGAGAGTGGTTCTAAGAGAACATTACTTCTGACCTCAAAAGCAGCAATTTCTTTGTGAGTGTGCTAGTCCTGACTTAGGTTTTCCACTGCCCTGTTTTCAAAGGCAGGGGTCATCTCACAGCCATGCCGCTCCGAACTACATTTAGCCTCCACTGAGTGTAGGTCCAAATGCTCAGCAGATTTAGGAGAGAGTATGTCTCAAGAAGTTGCACTGATGAGGGAGGAAAAGGAAGTGGAAAGAAGACAAACTTGGTCCCATTTAATGAATACTTCCTTGACATTTGTGCAGCTCCCGCAGGGGATTTGAGCTGGCACGCATGTATGCAGTATGGTCCCAATTACTGAAGCCCATGAGCTGTATATGCTTTTGTGTTGGGTGTATGTCCATTACCCTGCTTGCTTTCACAAGTATTAAGTAGCAGAAGAAAGCTATGCAAATTTTTTTAGCAGACACATGTGAATTCTGGTAGGTTTTCCACTTAGTTTTCCATTTTAAATTAGCGTGGTGCAATGCACCTCAGATGCAATACCACTAAACTCTGGTACCAGAGATGATGCTGATCTGCTGTGCACATTTTCCTTCCTGTAAGTCATTATCGCACTCCTCTCTTTCTAAGAAAGACATTTTTATGAGAGGTGGATCGCTGGGGTGGTTTTTTTTGCACGACTGGTTTGCCCCACGTTCCAGCTATAACAATGCAGTTTCACTGGGCACTGGGTCATATGGCTGACCTCAGCTAACAAGCTGTTCCTGTTTTTAGGCTACTGGGAATGTTTACTGGCCACTGTTTTCCTCCTTTCTAAACACATAGTTATTTCTCAAGACCCATATAAATCATAAGGTCACAAAACACATAAAAACTGTGACATTCTCTGTGATACAGGATACAAATGAACTAAATTCAGGCTTAGCAGCTTTTAACATCTATGGTATATTTTATCGTAAGATAAATACATTTATTTAAGTTATATATACTTTTCAGTTCTAGGATACACACAATAAAATGGCAATAAATTTGCTCAATGGGACAAACTTTTATATACTGGTGTTTCAAATTGGTACAGTTTAACTGTGAGCTCTATTACAAAAACAAAGTACTGTAACTCTGAAACTGAGTTTAAATAGTGATCTGTTTGCAATAAATATTAAGTAATCACATACTTTATAAGAAAATTATAATTCTGAGGGTAATATTGAATTTCCTAATGCAGATTTCAAGAGCAGAATCTCAGGGAGAAGTCTGCACTCATGTTGGATTGACACACTGATATGTGCAAAACCAAACTACACCTATAAGGACATGCATAAGTTATCAACAGGAGTTTTATTTATAATGTCTCTACTGAAATTAGACAACAAATTAATAGAAAAGGGTTGGTAGCAATTACTATAGTTTAAATTTGCATAGAAGTTTCCACTCTGCTTCCCTGTTCTCATCTGCTTTAGTGGTTTTGAAATGAGCATCTTCCAGGCTGAGTTTCCCAGGCTGCTTCTCTGGCTGAGAATGAACTTTGGGAAGAAACATCTGAAATTATTCAGGTCTTTTCTTATATAAAGAATATAAAAATATACACATGGGAGCACGCACACATATGTGCATACACGTCACAGTTGCAAAACAGAAGAAGACAAACCGTGGGACTTTTTCAGGCAGCTCTTCAGCCACACTTACTAAGAGCAGAAGTCTGGAATTTGAAAGCACCATCCTTGAGTAAATGTTCCGTGCACCGCTCTTAGGAAATATCATTCAGATTTCGCAAAGCCAGAGCTCCTTTAAAGTTGCCAACCCTAAGTATTACTCATGTGCTTAAGGGTTGTTTGTTAAAGTGGCAAAGTACACAACCAAATTATTTTGTGCTGAGATAACGGCCCTCCAGGAAACATGCAGACGGTGTAAGTGGGTTGATCTCTGAACTACGAATGTTTCTTATTCAGCTTTGTGTGCCTCCTGTGCCAGAGAGCACTCCTAGATGTTATGGCCAGGCATTTTGCCTTTCCAAGTTTGTGTTATGAGAAAGAAGTAAGGAGATGATTTTCATCTTCGTGTTACAACAGTCTGCCAAAGGTCTTCTCATCATTATGAGAATATTTACCTAATAATGCTACATATTTCACACACTTAAGGACTCTGTTTTCAACACAGAAAAGACTCGAAAGTTTGAATCTCCTTTATGTAGTTCAAACTCTTTTTTCTTCATGATAGCTCAAGAGAGCCTGCCCCCACTTTCCCCAGTAAAAATGCACGGGAAAAGCTGTAACACATGCACGTGATGAAACACTGACAAGTCATAAGTTTCCAAAGCAAAGCTGGACATTTTCCAATAACTCCACTTGTTTGTACATATGCCTAATCATGTGTCTATATACAGGTTTTAGATACAGTCTCAGCAAAAAATCAGTGCAGTCATTTACATGTGTCACACTTTCAGGCAAGGAAGACCCATAGCAGTCATTTATATCACTACAGACTAAGTATGTGAAGACACTAATCCCACAGTGAATTTTTCACTTGGCCCAAGGTCTGCCCACAGGGCACGTGATGCAGAAATCACAACAAAGGGAGCAACACTGAGAATTATTGAGCTCCAAGTGCCCAACACTGCATCCTTAATATATATTAATATAATACTAATATCTCTTAATATAGTTCCTAACTGGAAATAAATGAAAATGCCCATCATTTTACTGTATTTACAGAGCTTCAGGACATGGTTGCTATGGAAGAAAATTGCCATAACTTCTGATCTAAAGCTGATATGTATGTCTGCAATTTCCTTTCTCCTTTAGCCTCTTTTAGTTTCATTAATTATAGGTATTGGTCAGAGAGGTTGTAGACAGCCCACAAGGGACAAATATCTGAGTTTCCAAAGTGTGGAACTTATTTTATGTAGAGAACCTTCACAGTTTCTTTGAAAAACTAACATCTACCTAATACTTTTAAAAGCTGAGTTCCTAAGGTTGTGATTAATATACTACATAGATCCCCAAAGGATAATTACAAATTAATCAGCAGTTCAAAACTCCCAAATGGAGTGCTATAAGGTTGCCATAACTTTAAAGTATTTCTTTTCTACTTTCATGGAAAGAAAAAGAAATCACAACTGATTCTGATCTCCATTTGATACAGATCTTTCTCTGTTCTTTAGGCATTCGAGGAAGCAAACCCGAGGCTTCTGTAACTTACCAATTGGGCAGGCTTTTTGTGAATTCGGCAGTACATGCACACAGCACTAATCCAACCACATATCATTAAACTAGTTAGGCACATGAAAACAATGATGGATATAGAGGTGTACAGTGTGTGAGTGTGTATATATGCATGAGTCTCTGTATGCAAGTTATTTAGTCTAGTTCTCCTACAGAAGTATATTTGTGATTCTGTGTGAGACTTTGCAGCCCCTTCTTCCAGTCATTCTATGGCTTAGGAAAAGTTCCAAGTTTCAAGCCTCTGTTAAGAAGCTTTATTTAAAACCCACAGAAGCCACTAGGAATCTTTCCATTATTTCAGGAGAAGTTAGACTGGGCTCTTGTGTTTGAAGCACGGTATCTGGCTAACTCAGCTTTGTTCCTTGCTGCTTGCAAATTTCTGTGAGACTGCTGGCACTCAGTCTCTCTCTCCCGTCTCCACATATGTAAAATGAGAATGACAACTTTACCTCAGAGGAATGTCGCAAAGCTTCACTTATAAACAGATTGGCATACTTGGATGAAGTCGCTCTACTAACAAGAAGTTTTCTGATTGATGGGCATCTCTTGGGAGGTCATAGAAACAAAAGCAAAACCATATAGTTGAGTTTTTGGATATATTTTTTTTTTGCTTACAAGAGTCTATTCTTATGCATGATGGCTGCTTGTGTCATCTTTCGTCTCTCTCTTATCACACAGGATATCTTTCCAAATCTAACCATGTCAAATTAGTGGCTAAATACTAAACTAAGCCAAGGCATAACCCTCACACCTGAAACATCCACATGAAAAATCTTGAAGTACAGTGAGTAATAAGAAAGTTAGTTTTTAAGAAATGCAACTTTTTTTCCAGTTTCTAAAACCCTTAACTGTCTCAATATAGATAAAGTAACTATTAAACAACCAGTAAAAATTAGACTGCATTTCATTTTGTGAAGAACACTGGAAAGTTGGCAAGAGGTAAAATTTTGCAGTGAAATAGGGAAGTGAACAAGTTGTAAATGACTCTAATATCTTCCAGATGGCATATTTTACTTGGGAACTGAGTTTAGAGTAATTAGAGGCATGTGAATTTCCTATAAATACTAAACTTCACCAGTTTGACACTAGAAAGCTCCTTCCTCTCTGAAGTCTTTAAACTGCTAAGTGTTTCTTTTTCCCCCACTTAAAGTGGAAGTCAAGCATTTGTAAATTTGTCTTATTTGACAGACAGAAACCTTTTCCATGAAAAGATAGCATTTTTCTCTGCCAGAAAGTTATGAACTGAAGTTCCTCGCTGAAGAGGTTTAGAATTGAATGTTTCTTCCCAGAAGAGGTTTTCATTTTTATATACTGGGATCATTATATTATAATTTATTACAGTATGTGGCAAGCAGCAAAATCAGTGGAATTTACTGTAACTTCAAGATCAAATATTTTCATTGGTGAAATGCTTTTTGCAGATAGATGTGCTGAAGACCTTAGCAGATGAATTTTGCTTTTACTTCCCTTAGGACATTGCAATACTAAAATGGCAAAACCCAGTCTATAACCTCTGGTTCTTCTTCATTTTCTGCATGACAATGTTACATATATTCCAAAAGTGGATCCTGGTGTTCTCATTTCTTCTGAAGAATTTTCCAGATTTTATTTGGTATTAATAGAATAGAACTAAGTAAATACAAGGTAAAATATTCTGTCACCACTTGCACCCTCTCTAGCCATATATCAGTGTAAACTGACTTAGATCCATCGACATAAAGGGGCTAATCTCATTTGCAGCAGCTAAAGATCTGGCTACTGTTCTCAGTGGAGCTGTATAGATAAAAGTGCAGATACAATCTTGCTTATTTGGTTGAGATCTTCAGTCCTGCCAGTCCCAGGTACTCAAAAAACATGAGCCAAAATACTAGGAGCATGTGGTAAGATGAAGGATACTCAGATTTTAAAATAGTAATGATTCTTTTTTTGTTAGCTTCTGGGTTTTGAAATGTTATTGGTTAAGGTATGTTGTATTTCAGATTCCTTTTTTCAGCAGAGAATTAAGAGCTTAATTTTAAATGAAAGGGCAAATCCCAATACATTCAATTATTCCAGAAACCAGTGTAATGACAAGGCTACTGCTAACTTTAGTTGGAATTAAACTCTTGCAGTGAGTAACTGTAGATCTTCATTGATGTCTTTGTTACATCTTTTCTCTTTTTCACTACAGCATTGTCTTGTACTAAAATAGACCCTCAGTAGTTCATTCTTAATGGAGACCCACCGTCAGTTAATGGCATTAGTAAATTACTGAACAGTGGCCAAATCCCAATGGCCTTATTCCCAGAAATCTCTTGGTTGACAGGACCTTTGTATGAATAATTCCAGTGAATTTTGGCCCTGGGTGAACACCATAAAAACACCAGCTCACAAAAGACCAATGGAAACAAAGGCCCCCCAAACTGACAGTAAATTACAAATTGTTAGTCGATTGCAAATTGTGTATTTAAATATCCAGCACTTTAGAGAAGTATGGGATTTAGCTGGTATGTTGTCTCCCTCAGGGGGCTGCATCTGCACCATGAATCCAGTACAGGCAAAACCAGTTTTAAAGCCTCCTGCCATGAGCTCTGACTCCCACCTTCCCTTCTCACAGAGTTTGCACTGTGTGGCTCATCTTAAGTCAACTGTATGTGTGTCCATCCTCAGAGAAATTATCTGTTGGGCATTTTAATAGATTTGAAGAAAAAAGGGAGAAGGGAGAATGGGGTAGAGAGAAAAGGAAGGAAGTAAGGAAGGAAGGAAGGAAGGAAGGAAGGAAGGAAGGAAGGAAGGAAGGAAGGAAGGAAGGAAGGAAGGAAGGAAGGACGGTTGTGAAAGACATGCCCACACCAACAGGTGACTTGGAAAGATGGGCTTCTCCATTGAGAAGACTGCAGTGTGTGATGGGAGCAAGCAGCCAGGTGGGAACACACCATGCAGGATCCCATGGCACTAAGCACCCTGGGAAGGGGCTTAAAAAGGAAAAAACCCTGCAGTTCCCATGCCACCCGGTGATCAGGGAGCACTTGTGCCCTGCTTAGACTTGTTGAGGACACAGCAGTCACCCAGGATCCTGCGAGTGCTGCATGTTGCTTTCATGTCCATCAAAGTGTCTTGTGAGGCCCACATGTGAGGAATTACATCCCCTCGGTGTAGACACCAGCACTGACAGTCCCAGCTACAAGGAAGGCTGGTGTGTCTTCACAGGATGGGTCAGTTCCCCCATACCCATTAGATGGGTTACCTTACAGGAGGCCCTGGAGAGTGGTCAGGCTGCACAGAGGAAGCTCACATGGAGATAAATGCAACAGATGCTGAAGTTACAGGCAGAAAATCAGCCCATTCAGGGCTGTGCTTAGTTTTTTATTTTTAATAGCATGTACTTCTTTTTCTTGTTGCTAATAAACTGGGATCAAGGTTGGTGTCCCTCGAGTGGTTGCAGCTTTTAAGCTTTTAGCTCTGGGATACAGATTGCCTTGTGCCACAAGCACTGCAGTAAATCCCACACCTCTAACCCTCAGTAACTAATGGGGCACAAAGCCACAGTGCAGAACAACTTGAAGCTCTTTATTTAGATTTCTTCTTGCGATGCCTTCTGTTCAACTAAAGCAGAGACTTGTGAGGAATTTTCAAAAAAAAAATCTTTATTAAATAAAGGCAAAAGAAAGATTTCTAAGAAGAAAAATTTCAGAACCAGAGATAGTCTGACCAGGGTGGATAATTCATGTCAGGGAGAAATTTAGCAGCTTTAGTAGAATCAGAGTGTTAAAAGAAAGAGACACATGGAAAATTTTTCATCCTTACAGGTGAATAGCCAAATTACTTATAACAACCATATAGATGACGGTAGGCTGCAGAAAAATATGGTATATTTGGATGTAAGTTATAGTTGTATATACTTCACTGATTGTTTCATAAGATTAAATGGCAGATATTTAGATTCCAGCTGAGTTTTGCCTATTTCTTGTGAAGGAATTTTTTAAGGAAAAATATATAAGATCCCACTGCCCTGGTAATAAGCAAATGTGTAGAAGCAGAGCATAGCTTGGCAGTGGCTGGCTTCAGCAGCAGGCAGGGCTTTCCAGCACTTGCACCTCACTTTCTGCAGTACAACATGCTGTGGTGCATTTCAGGGGTCTCCAGCATGTTCAGAACTGAACCCCAGTGTAAGCACTGTTATCACTTACTAGAAACCGGAACTAGAAAATTCACCAAAATTTGAATTCTACAGCTCTTTATGTTTATCACTGCCCAGGGCTCATTTTATAGGTATTGCTTGGCCTTTTCCTCAAAGCCATAACTTACACTTTCCAAAACAGAACAAGTTTTTGCAATTCCTTAAATAATTTGCAGAGGAATTCTAGATTCCCTCATCTTTCCACTATGAATCTCTCCCAGACATGGTTTTACTGAACCATAGAATTAGGACCAACTAGTAATGGCCTGTTCAGGCACCAGCTGGGAGGAGAAGGAAGTGTGTGTGGGCACTTGCACTGCTGTTCATCGGTCTCCCACCCGAAAGCCGCACACTGGCCTTGCACACCACACAGGGTGCAAACAGAAGTGGGATATCTGGAAAGACCCAGACAAGCAAAAAGGGAATGTTTTTTGCATCGTGGCAAAGCAGCTCTGTGAACATATTCACTGACTGTCCTCTCTTCTGGGCAGGCATCTCCTATTTTCACATCTGAACTCGTTCTCTAGGCTTTCACCCGAAACTACACTCAGTGGTTAGCGCCCTGTTTGTATTTACATCTATGTGCCATAAGCCCTAAAGGACTATAAAATTACGAGAAATATTTGCCACACCATTGACAGCAGTAACTGAGTGAAGAATTGCCAAATGGGAAATCCAAATTTGCAAACTCAGTATTCTGGGCTGTGTGCCAAGTCTGTCTGGGTGCTGCGGAGGTGACACATTCAGTCTTCTCACAGGGATGCCAATGTGCCAACTGTATCCCTGGCACAGCATCTTCTGACAAACTTATGGAAAAGAACTGCTACCAAGTCCAGAGGGACATGCAAGCTGCTCTCTGAGCTTCCTTGGCAGCGACTCCATTTCCAAGTTGTGACTGTACTTTCTCCTATTTACAAGACCAGTTGTTTGTGATATGCTGTGGTCTCTGGTAGGATTTTGAAAAGTGCAAAAATGACAGCAGGATGTTGCTTTCCAAGTATAAACTAGTAAAATCCGGAGTAATTTTATTTCCCTAAGAAAAAATAATATAGATACTCATTTGCTGCAGCCCAGATATCACATGTTGCCACCAGTGTGGGAGAATCCAAATCCATTTGTTAGCTGCCAAATGAAAAACATGATCCTTAGGATACGAAGATTGTAGGCCTGATCTCTAAAGCTTCCACTTTTCAAATTGTACTTTTTACCCATTGTGTCACAGCTAAACTTCTTCCCTATTGGTCAGTAATTTTTCAAAGCGAAAGAAAAAAATTGAAAAATCCTCCAATCTTCCACAGGGCTGCATGACCTATAACTTGCAAAATTCCATTAGAAGACAGCCTTTTAGTAACCAAATTGTGTCATTTACAACTGCACAGCAGCCAAGAAGAGCACCATAAATTATGATTCTGTCACTACAAGGGACAATGGAAATGTGGGCAGGCTATTGCTATAAAGGAGGAAAACTAGGAGAGTGATAGAATTTAATTTGAATGGGGTTTTTTGCCTAATTTGCATCATATAATAGCAGAATTGGTACTTACAGGTTAGTTATTTTTTGGCTGTATATGGAAGACTTAATAAGACTATATAAGATTGTTTATTTTTAAGGTGTAGCAGAATAAAAACACCAAATTCAAACCTTTTGATTTTTTTTATCTCCTTTATATATGAATGAAAAAAGAATGTAAAAGTTGCTTAGCATTTTTAATTAATTTTTTTCATACCATTTGAAAATTTATCTACTGTTGCAGCTTGAGCAAAGAATGGTGCCTGGGAAACTGGTGAAATAATGTCATCATGGGGTAAATGGAACAAAGACTGCCACTCCGATGCTGTGGGTTTATGTGGTTACTCTTCCTCTTTAACAACCAGTTAATTGTTTGGAGAAAGATCGTCTTGTTAAAAATTCTCAACATACATATTTTTCCTAAAATCTAAGAACTAGTAGCATGTATCCCTGAGTGCTTTCCATAGGTTTTGCAGGCAACCTAGAGCTGGCATTTTTGAGGATATTTCTGAGAAGGGAAAATAAAAAACAAACCAGACAAAACCCTAACAATTCTGAGGTGTCTTTACAACTCTTCTCCTAACTTTCAAATCCTGTTATACATGTATCATAAAGACATTATAGAAAGAACAGAAGTCTAATTTTAAAAACTACAGGCTACTTAAGTATCTGTAAAATTATCTCAGAAATGCATGTTTCAGCTTTGTATTCCCACCAATCTGCACTGGGACAATGAAGCTAGTGAGCTGAGCAATTGCTACTAGAAAAATCAAACACATAAGAAGAAATGCAGTTAACACAATATTTCACATATGTTAATGCTTACAGTTCCATCAGTGTCAGCTTTATTTTCTATTTGATATACACCAAAGCTGGCACACAATTTTAACTGATGAGGTAATGTCATTTTTAATTTAAGGAGCCTTAAGCCATCCACTTTAACTAGTGATATCATCTTTGCAGCTGTCTCACAGGACTTCATGTAAACATAAGTAATGTGCCCTGGATGGTTTGGAGCAGAGTTGTTAAAAATGACATTGGTCATCCTGAAGACATTTTTTTCCTTTGATCTCTTTAAAAATGCCAGACACACTTTATTGTCCTGTCATTTTTAGCTCTTCCTTGTATATTAATATGCTTGGAACATTTCAGTGAGCATAACAGTAGAATATAAAGGTCTAAACAAATTAATGGCAATATTTTAATGTCAGTCGTAGTAAGATAATGAAAAGTAAATGAGATCGTCTGGCTAACAGCAACTTGTTAAATGAAAGGGCAGCGTGGCTGAGACACAGAGACACTGGGGCAGGGAAAAGCCTTTTGCTGCCATCTGAAAGAGTCATAGGACACAGCCCAAGCACCAAATGCCACCACCTTCTAGGAGAAGATTAAACTGATTCTACAGATTGAGTCTGATCCTCCTTCCTGTATGGGGTCAAGTGAAATCATCTGCTAATAAAACTTAAGAGCAGACTTGTGTCTGCACCTGCAGCTTCTGCCTCCCGTGACTTTCATTCTCGTTCGTATTCCCTGGGCTGGTTCAGCACCACCAGCCTGCTGGGCTTGCTCTCCACAGCCCTTGAACACCAAATCTGTCAGACCAGACACTACACATCGGCATCTCTGGTGACAGGGCTGAGAAGGCCTAACATGTTGCTCACAGGCAAACTTTTACTACCAATCATTATTTGGTTATTGCATGCTTTTCCTTATACAGTCCTTAGGTTTGATGTAAATAATCACAGAGCTTTTAACCCAGTCTATCTAGTAATCACATGCTGTACAAATATGAATGTTGTAACGTGTGCTTCTTGATTCAGACACCTAAGCAAAGGTGATTTGTATTGAAACAGTTTTTGTCTGAGAAAAACTGAGTGCTGTGACTGACTTGTGGATTTTGTAATGTGCTCCAAACTATTTGTCCAGATAAAGAGGAAAATAACAGATTTTTCTACCACTGATCTGCAACATGGTGGACTTTTGAACAAAACCTAATGTTTAGGGATTTATTTATTATTCTGTGGACATATGTTTGGAGGCCAGCATATGGAAATCAAAGTATTGTTCATAAAGAGCTACAGCCAAAAAGACATTTTTGAATTCATAACAGAACTTCACAGTTTGAAAAGAATGCTATGCATTATGTATTGATAACAACACTACACAGACAAAGGAACACAATTTAATAATACAGAATTGTGCTCATGAGATTCCCTTTTTTTTTTTTGTTAATTGGTTACTTTAGCTGACATTGTCTGCAAGCATAATGGACACCATTCTTCCTAATAGTTCCATGTTGCCAGATGATGTCTACAGACATAATGTAGTCCATTTTAATTATTTCATTTTCCTTACATCTTTCAGCATAATGCATTTTCCAAGCAAGCTAGCATTTTTCTTGATTATCTATGTTGTGTTATGGTTTCTAAATTAATTAGGTCTCCTTCTTTCCTGGAAGTTAAAAGTTTCTTCCTTCCATTTATCTACCAGGTATGATTATGTTGAAGTGATTGATGGAGATAATGCTGAAGGACGCTTATGGGGAAAGTACTGTGGAAAAATTGCTCCCCCTCCTTTAGTGTCTTCAGGACCATATCTTTTTATTAAATTTGTTTCCGACTATGAGACACACGGAGCAGGATTTTCTATCCGTTACGAAGTTTTCAAAAGAGGTGAGAAACAATTTATTGTTATATAGTTCATAACCTGTGATTTTTACTTGCATTAAAAAGTTCACCATAATTCTTTGGAATGGAGAAAATGCATGAAAGTGCTTGAAAGAGAAAATCTTACTACCCTAGTCATTCCAAGGCAGGGTGTGTATTCAGTAGGTGTAAATCTTTATGAATCCAGGGGGTCAGCTGCGTCTGAGGGTTGACTCCTCTGCATGAAATATGGTAGTTTTCGTCAGCTGTTTGTTTCAACCATCTTAAAACCATTAGCTTTATTGCTTTCCTTTTTTTTTTAATAATAATTACTGTATGATTTACAATGTTACTGCCTCAACAGCACTGCAACCTTCTGAGTCCCTGACTTATTTTAGTTAGTGTTTTGCTCTGAGCTCCCAAGAGATGGCTGCGGGCTCGGAAAGGACCAGAGTACACATGGGCAGCAGATGATGTTGCTGCTGCTTTCACAAATCATGTTTGGGAGGTAAAAGAGAGAAGCAGCTCACAGTGTTCACAGGCATGACCTGCTGGATGCTCGTGCCAGGAGTTAGTGCCAGTGAGCACAATTATCTTTATGGGGCACAGAGAAAGCCCAGAGAAACAGAGAGTGCAGGATTAACCAGACATAGAGACACTCCCTCTTTTATGACACGCTTCCCGAGTGAATAGCTAGAAGGGCTGTAAGGTCATTTTTTTTGGCATACATCTTCCCTATAACTGCATGGAGATTAATAATTCATATATTCCATTCCTAGAGAATACAGGACCAAAACTCATAATATATAAAAAGACAACAACATTCATTTTATAGAAAAAAAATATTTCAACATCAATATTTTGGGTCATATTCACAAAAGCAGCTCAAAACTCCAAATTTCCAATGCACACCACTCCCAGTCAGTGCCCCATTTTCAGAACCAGTCCAAGTCCCTTTAATGCACCTAAACCAGAGCCAGATTTTCAGCTGTGTGCAGCACACACTCTTGGTGGCAGCTGTACTGTTAATGAGGAGAAGCACAGTAGTGAAGTCTCTTTTCTATTGCTATTGCTGCTCTGCACAGTGCTAATTGGGGCCACGGACCTCTTGTTCACCATCTTCCCTGTCTATAAATCCACTCTTGACTCCCAGAAATTCTTTTGCTGACCTTCAGGGTCACATTTTTTGAAAGAATTCAGCATCCAAATGACACCAAGCTTTCCTGAAAAAAAAAATCTCTATTTATTTTGATGTCCTTAGGAGGCTAAACTCTTGAAAATGTGTTCTGATATTTCTCAGTGCTTATATATGCAGTACCATCTTTCATAAAAAACAAGGCTGAAACACAAGAAGAAGTGAAAGAATGACCTGTGAAACAATTTTAGTAACTGAACACTTTCAAGAAAAAGGTTTTATTTATTTCCTAATAGTGTAGTGACAACCCAGAACTCTGACAGGAACATTGTGTTTATTTCCTTGTGTGGTCATTTACATGTCTCAAAGATACACATTTACCATGTTAAGATGGCATTATGAATGTGATTTTACACACATGGAAGTCAGGAAACCCAAAATTATGGCTCCCAGAGCAACTTTAACTCCAGTTCATTCCACATAAACTGTATATTAAGGCAGGACAGCTATCACCACGCACAGTGTTAGAAAATGCCATGTGTACACAAAGGATACAAGTTATCATTGCTGTGGGAACAGAGACCTATTTAACTTCTGAATAAATGCATATACACTATTCCAGTTTTGCATTTTAATATCTGTGCCAAATAAAGCTGTTCACCCTTTTGCACGGGTGAAGCTCAGATGCTTGCACCAGACAAGTATATTTGGTTTAGCAGGTTCACAACTTAGCTCATCATTTCCTGGGTATGGGAAGTATGATCCCAAGCCCAAGGTCCTGCGATGTTGAGCTGAAGGCTGAACTTCATTCCAGCACTCAGTATATTTTTGCCCATTACTCCTTCCTTTTCATTCAGCTCCATAGCCAGAGAGACACTGAAGAAGTTATATTCAGGACTAAAACATAAAACCCATTTTGCCCAACACTTAGCCCACATGAAATGTTCATCATTTTGGCTTGGGCAGACATCCTATTTTAGGATGGATGAGTGACGTATTCACTAGATAAGGATCTACACAGTTCACATTCAACTTTCCTAACTTTAGTCAACTAAATTTATGGTGTAAACTGGAAGGAAAAAAAGTGTCAACTAAGAAGGCAAATGATTTTTTGGCTCAGTGACACCCACAGATAGAAGATGAAATTATCCCCTATTTAATCTCTTTTTCTTTGTTCTCACTGTTGCCTCCTCTCTGTCTTTCCTTCAACTGTCTCTTCCTTTGTTTCATACACATGTACACATGTAGTTTCTCCACCTCAGAAGTATCTGGTTTTGGTCTCTCCACTGGAACTTCCTCTGCCAGTTTTCCATGCACATGGCCCCATGGAGTTCCCCATAGCCTCAGTATTGATATAATTCCTGCAGCTGCTTTACAGTGTCAATAAAGGGTCAAAATCTGTGGAGGGCATTTTAGTGAGACAGCTCCTCTGAAAACAGTTTCTGTTTCTTGCACCAGATTGACTCGAACATGTTTAAAATAAAGCAAGCTGGCATCGAGATACCATGTGTGAATGTAAGAAGCCTGACGATTGCGCACTCTCGGAGCCAGGATCTGGCTGTATTTAATAAAGCAATAATGATCCTGGCTTACATTTTATATTGCATCTTTTATTGGATTCCAAGAGGAGTACAGAGCACTTTATACTATGAATGGCATAGCAAAGCTATTTTATCCTGGAACAGCAGCTACTGGTGGGAGTGAGGAGCAACAACCAGAATATAACCCTCCCCTACATGACAAGGAGACAAGGGAATGACAGGGAGAGAAGAGGAATATCCGACTAATGTGTAAGGGGGTGATTTAATTATAGGCAAATGTAATTTCCCAAATTGGAACGGGTCAGGCTACATGAGCATCAATATCCACATCTTCCAAAATATGCCATGAAGTGTTCTGAATATTGATGTGATAGTTCAAGAATTTCCTCTCAGTGTCTGTTGAAGGGCAAGAATACCTGAACTGAGTAAATTCATTCAGACCTTTCTCTTGTGTGCTGAATTTAGCTGGGAGGTGGCCAGATCTGTGGGGGGTAATATGTTTGGCACATTCACAATGAAAACATTTTCTATAGTGAGATAAGAGTATTCATATATGCAACCAGCCAGACTGTTTTCCTTCAATGATCTGTGTTAGGCACTGGAAATCCTCTAAGGCTCCTGACTACAGTCTCTAAGGATGCTGGGCATCCTCATCCAGATTAAGACCTCACACACATCATCCTCCATCACAGACCTGCCTCTTGCAACCAAACTGTGCTCTCCATGTCCTTCCTCTCGTGCATGTCTGAAGACCTTCATTTGAGTCATTAAACTCGCCAGGCCAGCTGCTATCCACCAATGCCCCATGTCCTGTAAATCACTCTGTTAAATTTGGAGTGTCAAAAGGCAGAGAGAGATGCCGACCTTGTGGGAAGATGTGTGGGCAGAGCCTGCAGCTGACTTCTGAGCACACCTGCAGGTGTGGGATCCACAGAGAGGATTCCTGAGGGGCCTGAATAAAGGAGAAATGAGATCCGTCAACAAGAGAGGAATTCCAGTTCATCCCCTGTATTCACAAAGGCAAATCCAATGACCTGGCCTTTTACACCCTTACATCTTTACTGCCACTTTCCTGCTCCACCAAGAGCACTGTTTGGAGCATCTCATTATGCCATGGTGGGAACATTGGGGAAAGCTGGTGTGTCAACATTGACATTAGGTGACTTCTAGCAACACTGCCTGTAATCACACAGTTTATCATGCCCACACTAACAGCAACATTTTACTGGTGCACCTGTGTCAACACCACTCAGAATGAGTCACTCACCCTCAGTACATGTACGAATTACCTTTCACATTTAGTTTGTCAAGGAGGCATAGGTCACATCTGGCAGAGTTACTGAGTCAGTGCTCCAGGAATCTGAAACCACTACTCCCTCTACTGAATTCACTCACCCGCTTTTGTAAAAAATTCTATTTCACCAATAAAAGCCTGTCAGCCATAAGATTTAAAGATTTGAGCTTGAAGGGGCTATAATTATTTCTCTAGGGCTCTGTCGAGATTTCTGCAGCTTACACTTTCATTGTTCCCACATGACTTTGTATTTGTCATAATTTTTTCTAGAGCTGGTACAAGTTTTCATATTGTTCCATACAAATTGAAAATTGAAGATCAGACAGTATATGTGGATTGGGCTTTAAATGACTGACTATCAATAATAGGAACAAGCTGGCTGAATGATTAATGCAGCGATTAAAATGAGGTGTTTCATTGAAAAGCCACCTTTGCTGCTGGAGAGACAATACAACCTAATTTGTTTTCCAGCTAACTGCTTTGCTTAGTAGCACAGCATTAACCCAGTTGATTTTTCTCCTTCTCCTACAGGACCTGAATGTTCCAGAAACTTTACTTCATCAAGTGGAGTGATAAAGTCCCCTGGATTCCCTGAAAAATATCCCAATAGCCTTGAATGCACTTATATTATCTTTGCACCAAAGATGTCAGAGATTATACTGGAATTTGAAAGCTTTGAGCTAGAACCTGATTCAAATACTCCAGGGGGAGCATTCTGTCGCTATGACCGATTGGAAATCTGGGATGGATTCCCTGATGGTAAGAGAAAAATGGACTGTAATATGCATAACCATTACTATGTAGTGGCCTGCAGAAGGCATATTCCCATTTTTTAAACTGTCATGCTAGAGAGATCCTTGCTTGATTTATGTGAAGTGAGTTGAATTAAAAAGAAATGGTGAAAATGCTCTGTAAATTCATTCAGTAAAGCATATCATAGTGTGAATGATTTTTTTAAATGAAATGTGTTCAATTTTGAACAGTTGGCTTAGCAGAAACCTCTGTGTTCAGTGGTAATATGTGATGAACCTCCTACACTAAAATAAATTAAATGTGAAGCCTTATAATGCGTCCCCAAATTTTCACAGCTAACACATGAGTGTAGTCCAGACATTTCCAACAAATTGCAGAAACTGGACTTCAGGTACTGACCCTCTGACTTGCAGAGGAATTGCGTTACAGACCAGCTGTCAAAGCAGAGAGTGTCTTTGCCAGCGAAAATGTGGTGTCCATGCAGTTGAAATCATAGTGACTAAACAATTACCCAGGTCAGTAAACAGTCACTGAGTTATTCATTCAGGTGGCTTCGGTGACTGGGCACTGCAGGGTTCCTCCATTATAGTGCTCTCTCTTCCAGCAGTTTAAGCAAATCCAAAGGTTTTATCTTAATTTGTTAATTTATAATCTCTGATTAGATGGGTACATGTGTCAGGGTGGGTGTGTTGGGTGCCCTTCTGGAATGTCTCTGCCATCTCAGTAATTTTCCACTTAGTTGTTGACCACACTTGACCTTGTGCACATTCACTAAGTGCATAGCTAGATATTAGCTAACCCTACGGAGCCAGAGAGCCCTCATTTCACCCTCTGCCCACCCCCATATCCCTGTTTTACACTGAGTCTGACAAATAAAATAGCTGCATGATTTCTCTATGTTTTTCATATACAGCACTGGGTCTGCAAGATTCAAGTGTCCCCTTGGCAGGGCAGCCATGTACCAGTTCTCCAAGGAACTAGAGCCAAAGGCTGCAGCTCCAGCCTAAAAGGGATTGTGCAAGCTGAATGCCCAACCTTTAGGGTGCCCAAATGCCTATATGAGCTGTGGAAACAGCTATGTAAAGCTGATTATTTGTGATGCAATTTGCACTGTTTCTATGTATGGCACAAGCTGATAAAGAGAAGCATCTTGATGCTGTCCCTTTTCTTCTTAATTTTTAATTTGTAGCAAAATTCAGTGACTGAAGATTCATGTTGTTTGTGTTGGGCGCTAATTACAACTATTTCAGTTTTCCATTCGTGTGATAAACCAGATTAATGGGTTTTTTTATTTGTTTTATGAACAGCAGTGGCAGTTTCTATAAACTGCTAATCCTACACTAATATTTTATTTAAATGAAAATATATAACTTAAGGAATATATTTTAATAACACATTTAAACTTGCCTGTTTTTCTAGATAAATCCCCAATATAATTTTGCTTAAAGCTTTCATTGATGCTGCAGGAAATATAAGTCTTTTAACATATATTTGTTCTTTTTTGTTTATATTTTATGCTTAATGGGTTTATCATAGCTCTTTTCAATCCACTTCAATAAAGAGTGAAGAAACACTCATAACAGTAGCTAAAAGACTATTTAGTATTTAATGCCTCAGTTAGGAAAGGCATAATGCCTCAGTTAGGAAAACAATATTTTAACAGTACAATAATGATGTCTGGAACATTTAATAATAGGTTTATTTGTATATAGGCCAAATCTGTCCTATAGAGCTTGCATTTAAACTGATATTTGAAAAGATGATCCAATAAATCAATTCATGTGTAATATAACCAAAAATAAATGCATTATTGTCAGTGTAGAGGGTTTCAAAGCAGTAATTTCCTGGTTCAAGAAAGTGGCTGAGCCATACTGAAGACCAATTATCAACAGGCATTATCAGCCTTCCACAAACTGTCTCACCAACTGTCTACACCCAAAATGATTCTGACATCCACTAAGGGTACTTGCATGTCTACTTGTAAATATTCAACAGAATTTATAGGCTGGAAAAAATGTTTTCTTAGATACAAACTGTTGGAGGTTGCAGCAGTTGGAGGGAAATGTTTGCTGCATCATTTCACTGTACTATGATCCTCAGCCAGCAGTCAGTCTCTCTTGTTTAACTCAACACTACAAAGAAAGAGGGAACATGATTGCTTCTCTATAAATGCATCACAGGATGAATCCCTGGGAGGGAGAATTATTTCAACTGAAGAGCAAAGCTGGCACAGGAAACCACTGTACAACCTGGCCGTGAACTGAAGATAGAGTGTGTCTGGATACTGGAGAATATAGAGAGAGAGAATATCTGGGGGAAAAAATCTAATTTGCATCCACATGAAGTAGTAAATTTCTACACAGTTGTAAATTAGACAGTACGGTTCCCTTGATGAAGGGAGACTCACCCATGGTGAGTCTTTGAGACATTTTTTCCATTTCCCTTTAGTCTATGAAAAAATATTCTACACTATTAACTGAAACAGGGACATGGTTGTGTGCACTTCTAATTTGCTGGCATACTCCCTTGCACAGTTTTAGCACACACCAATTTGCACTTTCCCAAGAAATTCCTAAGCATGATTTGGAGGACAGTGAAAGCCAGGGATCATTCTCAACAGGCATGTTGGACACAGCCAGCCAGTTTCAGAGGGAAGAGCCCCATAGGGATGTCACACTGTTGTCTGGTCCCAGGAGCAGTCCCTGGCTACTGGCTGCAGGTCCAGAGGGTGTTCCCTTGCCTGTTCTGTTTAGTGGTATATCCATAGAAAAGAAAGTTTGGGGTTTTTTTTGTAATGCATTGCTGCTCACATGCCCACTTGTGTTAAAGCTGCTATTGCACTGCACTGATATAAATACAAGAGAAGGATTTTTTAAAATATGTGGGAAAAATGCATATCCTTCAGTTCACATCCCATGCTGCACAGTAACACAGCTGTGGTTTCCTGGGTTGATAGCAGTATTTTAATAGGAGAGAGAGAACAGTTTTTTGGAAAATAGTTGTGGTCTCAACCAGAGCAGAATTAGATGGACAGCCCCCTGAACATGCATCTCGGGAAAGCAGGCATCAGTGTTTGAGCCAGGCACAGTCAGTCCCTCTGTTCTCAGCAGGGAGCAGCATCCCACTCTGACCTGTCTCAACATCTACTTTAGGGCACTCTTAATGGACCTCTGGAGTTTCTTGTCTCATTGACTGTACTGGGAGCTATGAATCCCTAAGTCAGATGTAAACTTTAGATGCCTAAGTTAGAGTAGATGAAACCCAACATAAGTAGAAAATGTTTTCATTTTAGAGTTTGATCAGCTACAGTCACTAGAGATCAGCAGGAAATAAATTTGCTGTTTTATATAGTTGTGATTTTTTTCCTTCATTCCCCCCAGAAAAACCAAAAAATAAAGAAGAGAAATGTTCTTTTAAACAAATTTTCACAATGATGTTTAAAAGGATATGTCAAAGTCAGTAAGCTTCCATTTACATTTTACTTCCATGTAATTTCCATTTCACTGATGGAAAACAATTTTCTGTTAGAGAATTTGACAGCAACTGTAACAGTCATTCAAAAAGACGTTAATCCTGAAATGCTCTGTCACAATCATGGAGTCCTCAGCCTACCTGGTTGTCCTTTTAGTGGATTGAAGCTGGCAAGTGCTGAGTATTTGCGACTTGATTCTGCAAAATACGTGCTTATCTTTGAAGCATGTGAACAGTTAGATTGACTTCAAAAGGAATTCACCAAGGACACTTACGGGACTGAAGTTAAACAGTGGTGTAAGTGTTTTTCTGTTTGAAGAGGGGAATGGTAGGCATTCAGGAATGCCTCAAACCTGGCATTTTGTTTCATGAAAAAAAAATGCTGTTGAAGAATATTTGAGAACTACAGGTGCATGTTGCAAATATTGTATTTGTCCCAGAAAAGGGACCATGGTTTGAAAGAGATAACAGGTGGATTTAGAGCAGGAGAGTGAGTAGATCTCAGAATAGAGATGTGTGATTTTGCATGAATAAACTAGACACCAAAAATATCTTTGCCCAAGGCACAGATATATCTCAGCCAGCCTCTGCTGAGAACACTCCATTGATGACTTAGAAGAAAAATAGCTCACTCAAAACGAGGACTAGCTTTAGTGATGAATTGCACATATTCATCATGCAGCTCTCTTTGAAGCTCTATAGGCTGTCTACTAGGGCTCAAACGTAATTTAAAGAAGTTTACATATGGTTTAAGAACCGCAGCCTAAGCATTGCTGCTTTAGTCAATACCACAAGAGCTTCCACTGAATTACAGAATGAAGCAGAATTCTTTACTGCAGTCATTAACATCAGTGCAAATGAAGGTTGCTATTAATCTATGTGTGTTTCCCCTGTTGTGGTTGCTTTCTACACTCTTGTAAGAAGCTATTAAGATATAAGAGCATACACAAGCTCAGTGAGCTGACTACTGGAATGTGAGGATGGAATTAATTTTTCAGTTGTTTCCTCTTTAGCATCCTAAATTGTGCACAAATATTTTGTCAATAAAAATCATAGTGCTGTAAAAGTACTGTCCACAGCATACCTGCATACTTATAAACAACAGCTTTAAATTTAAATACATGGCTAGTTAACATAACATTTGTTTTAATATTTCAGAAGTCTGATATACTTTTTTCCTTGCTTGTGGATTTTTTGGGGGTTTTTTTAACCTTAATTCAAAAGCTAACATTTCAACTAGATGGACAGAAGTGTATTTCAGTACGTCTCAGAATTCCTTATATGAATATTCTTTGTCCAGAAGGGCAAACAATAGTAAAGAAAAGAAAAATCAGTAAGGATAAGGTTTCTGTTTAGTCTTGAACCACCAGCCACATTCTATATATTCTGCACTCAGATCTGTAAACCTTCAAAAACACTTATTAAGAATAATCAAGGATTTATTCAAGCCATAGAATTATTGGAATTATAAGCAATAATATATATATATAACTTGAATATTCAATATAAGCTATTGAATATTCAAGCTATTTCCACGGTATAATACTATGCCAGTGGAAAGAGGATCCAAGGTCTCAGAAATTGCTACAGCATGGGCAGTCAGATGAGGTAGCTGGCTCACTGAAATGCCTCTGTTCTGCAGGTAGTGTACAAGCATCCTCGAGTGAGGACATACACAAGTAACTCACATTTGGAATAGCCCTTCCTGGGGGATGCTGATGTAGCAGCGTGATGGCCCACAGTTAGAGGCTGCAAAGAGCTTTCTAGGCCTAACAACTTTTCAGCACCTTCTGCCCTAAAATTCCCATTTGGAACTGTACACAGTCGGTTATGAAATCCCATCTCATTTCCTAAGGAATTGTCAGGAAGATGGTAAAAAAATCACAATGGCATAGTCTACCTAAACAAGCAGCAGTATCGCCCCCTGAATGACTGCTCAGATGGGTTTCCTGCACAGCATTTATTTGACGTGGTGACACACGAAATATTTGATAATTTATTGTCATTCAAAAGTTTTCAAGACTTGAACGGAAAAAAATAGAAAGAGGGGAACTTTGTGTTAGGTATTTATGGAAGAAGGAGAATCTTTATTTCATCCAGTTGTGCTCAGATCAATATCATATTAGCTCAGGAGGCTGCAGTTTACATGTTGCACAAAAAAATTCAATACCTCTTTGTATCATATTCTGCACATTTTTGGCTCTTGCATCTACATAGCTAGCAAAGGGAATAGTGCTGTGATAGCAGGGCCAATCTGTTGAAGACTTAAATGCATAATCACTAGATATGTCTTAAAAATTATAAACCAGTGAGTCATGAGGAATCTTAAAGCCTGTCTGCTTTAAACAAAGTTCTCTTCTGTTTGTCATTTCAAAGAGGCTTCCCTACAGGAAATGGGAGGAGGGAGGCTCAGAGTACCATAACATGGTAGCCTTATCCTCCTTATTTTCTTGCCGTTCAGAGCACCATCAGCAGCTATAATCTTGAAAGCCATTCTGGGAAAGAGCAGCATCAGAGCTGTTTGCACACAGAAAATGCAAAAGAAAGCAAAAACAAATACAAAACCAAGAACCTACAGCAACTGGAATGTGGGGGCATTACTTTGTGTTTTTATAAATCCGCTAGCGCTAACAGTCTAAACAAATTTCTCTCTCCAAAAAATAAAACCGTGAAGCTTTAATGCTTTCTAGGATAAGGAAGAATTCAACTCGTATCCTCTATAGGATGTTTCATTCTATCAATACTGCATTGAACAACCTTAGTAGAAAAAGTCTGAATTGGCAGGTATTTTAAATGCCATGAGATTGCCAAGGCAACTGAAGACTAACTGTGGCCAGAATATGGATAGAAAAGCACATGCTGGCAGCAAGAGCTATAGCATCTGAGCTCCCTCCTTCTGGCAACTCTAGGTCCTTACAGAAATGTGCAGCTTACATAATAAAGTTATTCCAAGCTGGAACTGTTTTTCTTGTTGGAAAATGCCAATAAATGACTGGAAAATTATGTTAGCTGTAGATTTTCCTTGAACTGTGAATAATTAGGATATCTAAACATTTTATATTTTAAACTGAAAGTGTAATGGACTTCCTAGAGAAATGACAAGGTGTTAATTTAAGCCTGGAAAGCCAGTGGTGTAAGCATTAGAATGACACCTCATGATTATTTTCATGATTGACTCCATGGGTGGGTTTTAGCATTATCTTTTCTTATTGTTTGTAAGCACAGATGTACCACCATTCCACAGCCTAGGGACCTATCTGTAGGGAATGCTCAAGTGCTAGAAGGCCACATATGTTGGTTGTGAATTGAGTAGCTTAATTAAGGAAAAAGATTATCTCACTGCACAGGAAATGCTGAAAAATACCAGAATATGGTTTATACAGTATTAACATTAAGAGAGATCATGTATCTGGTTATGTGTGTGTATTCTGTGACATGGAGATATACTTAAGAAATCCTTGCTCTTTTGAAAGGAATAAGATTTAAATTCTTTTACAATATTCTTTAATATTAACCATATGGGAAAAAGAGCTATGACGGTCTGAAAGCCTAAATAAAGGGGGATGAAGAGTCATTTGGTCATAGTCTCAATATGAGTCAAAAATGTTTTTTGAAGTTTGAGATTAAATTAACAGATCATTGCAGTATAGAGCATAAAACCTGGAAGGCACTGTTTGAACTCCTCACAGCATCTTGTGTACTGGGTTGGCACAATCAGGCCATTCAGTTGCTCTTGTCATAAACTGATGCTTCAATCACACTTTGGAAAATACTTGTGGTGTTTTGTATGTGTAATTTTGTGCATCACTGCCCTCTCTGCACACTTCGAAGGACACTTTTTGAAATCCTGGTTCTTTACATTTTCAGAGGTTCATGGTGTGCTATCTGGAGCATTTTAGAAGCACGATTGCTAGGGTAGGACAAACAATTTATTGTTTATCGCTAAGTTATTGATGGCGTTGTTATTTTAAACTGTTAGAGAGGTTCACCATTTCCTGCTGAGGGACTGTCTTTGGGAGGATATTGTAGTGGCATCTATTGTTAGAGCAGCACTGGTAGTTTACTATTGTATCCTGTCTCTTTGCAGTTGGCCCACACATCGGGCGTTACTGTGGGCAAAACAACCCAGGACGTGTCCGGTCTTCAACTGGGATTCTTTCAATGGTATTTTACACCGACAGTGCGATAGCAAAGGAGGGCTTCTCAGCAAACTACAGCGTGTCACAGAGCAGTGTCTCAGAAGGTCAGTATTTATCTGTCCCGCAGAGCTTCTTGGAAAATACTCTCTGTTATGTCTTCTTGCACACCAGGTGTTGCCTGAAGCTTCAAAGAAACGTTAAATAAATAAGATGGTGAAGAAAGATTGGTTCTGTTTTCCTTTTTTTTCTATTTTTTTAAAAGAACGGCTGCCCTTTGAAAAGCAGTGCAAGAAGCAGAATTCTCCTTACAGTTTTATTCCACTGTGTTGCCAGGAAGTTGGGATAATTATTGTGAAAAACTGTGCTGACCCAGGAAACGCAGGAATGCAGAGCAATTGAACACTTGCATTGAAACAATGAAACATGAACACTGAATGCACTATCCAAAGCCTTCTTTTATTACATGGAATAAGCTTTGATGATCGATTTCTTGAATAAAAAGAACCCATTTAATATATGTGCTCTTGTTAAACCATTTCATAAGCTATCTAAGCTTTGTTCTCTGTCTCATATTTTTTTCTCAGTTGGCTCATTTTCATGCTTACCCTTTGGACAGAGAATGAAACGAAGTTAAGGAGACAGGAAAATAACAGGCTGTGTTACACCATATCCTTGCAGATTTCATTGCTTTCCTCAGTGATAAAACACACACTTTAAATCAAACTCCCTCTCCTTTCTGTGTCTTACTGAGTTTCGAGCAGATTCACACAGATTTGATGTACTTGTTTAATCAAAGAAGGGACAAAAGAAAAATGAGTGAACTGAAAATTTAACTGTAAATCCCCATCTCTCCTCCACTCCCTGCCTTTTTAACAGCTTTTCCATAGCCAGAAAGAGGGAATGGGGAACACATATCCTCTGTGGATGGGAGGCATTGTACCTTTAGCTAGTTTTGGTTTTTCCTTATATAGGTGCTCCTCCTATCCCTTCATAACTAGCACAGGCAACTTGTGTCCCCATGTCCACCTCGTCCGCAGTCACCCTCCCTAGGCTGTAGATGCACCATCATCACACTGAAGTCAGAATTGATAATATCTGCTATGCCAAGATGCCTTCAGCTCTTAAACACAGGACAACAGAACAGAAGTTAGTGTGTATGAAGACCCTTTTGGATGATAAGAGGAAGCATTTTATATGCTGCAGATTTAGACAGAGAAGTAAATTCTCTCGTTTAATTTCAGCCACCCTTGCTCTTTGTGTTGTCTGGTCACCTCCAGAGGACAGCCCAATCTATTTATCTCAGACATGTGAGGTGTCCCCAGGACATCTTGTCCCTTTTAGTAGACTACAGGGAAAGCCAACATGTCTAGATGAAGCTAGACACTTTTTAGGTATTTTGATATTACTCCCACGTATCATGTATTGCATCTTTTGTAGTGACTTACGGCTTTCCTTCAGATTTCAAGCAGAAGTTCCTTTCCTTTGAGTCTTACCCTAATGTAGTTCAGCCTCAGTACTTCACCACGTGCCTAATACATTGAAGCAGCATGGAAGTGGGGGAGAGGGTCCTATTCCACAGGAAATATGGTATGGTTGGTATGGTTCAGTTATGGGTAGCCCCAACTACAATTCCTGTAAAATACCCTGATAACATTTCTCAATGTAAATTTTTGGATCCCTGATAAAAGATTTAAGTGGGGGTTTTTTTCACAGTACTTTAACTTTCATTGAAAAACCAAAACTTTTTTTATTTAAAGCTCATTTTTCCAACTCCTGGATGTTGAGACCTTCAGCTCAGCACCCACCCCTCTGTTAGAGAAACATCAGCTGCAGAGAAGGTGCAATAAAAAGAAGCTTATATCCAGCATATATCCAACATATATCCAATTCCATTTCACACCATTATTTTAGCTCAAGTTCTTATAAAGGAATTAATTATATTTATATTGTGTGAAGTCCTTGAACAGAAGCATAGGCACATGGATTTTTTCTCCTGCCCTTGTGCTGGAGTTGTTAAACTTCTGACATGAAGCCCCAGGAGCGCCTGGACATGAGGATCTGTCTGAAGCTATTGCCTTCTCTTGCCTTAGTGAGGGTTGAAGCCTTTATTTTTGAAGACTGAGAGAAGAATTGAGTCAATCTGCACTATCAACCTTTGAACTCACTATAGTGATTAGGAAGTCAATTGATTCTAAATTGTCTAGGTAATTTTTGTGTCAACAAAAAGAGATTGAATGGAGATGATCAACTCATTTACAATACACCATGTTACAGAAGAGCTGGTAATTTCCTTAGGTCAATAATCTTCTGGCCTTAATTCAAATTTTGTTGATCTATTTCATTCCAGTGTCCTGAATCCAAAGAGAATGGCTGAAATTCTAATAATATTTTTTAAGCATTTTATGGTTTTTTTTACTGAAATAAATAGTTTTAAAATCAAATTATTTCATAAAATCGTGTAATTTGTCTTTTCTGGGTTGTGCATAATTTTGAGGTGAACATACATTGTTCTATATTATGAATCCACAGGAGTGTCTGTGATAGCCTAGGATAGACACTTCTATTGTCCTGTACTGAAATGGCTACAATACTGGGCTAAAAATATTTGTATGGCATTATTATTGCAGGAATTGCCATGGCAACTTGAATGACAGTATTAAGAATGACACCATAAGCCCAACACTGCCTCACTTAAAGTTGCTAAAGTATTCAAAGTCACATAAAAATAAATTCTTCAGATATTCATATTCAAAGCAGGGAAATGTTCTTATTATTCAAAGTCTAAATCAAAAATCTGACCATAATAATGATGGTAATTTATTTTTCTTCAGATTTCCAGTGCATGGGACCACTAGGTATGGAGTCAGGAGAAATTCACTCTGATCAAATCACTGTCTCCTCCCAGTACAGCGCTATCTGGTCTTCAGAAAGGTCCCGGCTAAATTACCCTGAGAATGGATGGACCCCCGGGGAAGATTCTGTCAGAGAATGGATACAGGTAAAAAGATAACATTTTAAAGATGTTATCAATAATACTCTGTGGAGTTTATTGAATGTGGAGAATGCAAAATGAAGAAAAAAAATAACACAGTAAAGTACTTCTACATAATTTAAGAGTCATTGCAAGTGAATAGCTCGTATTCCCTATTAGACAGACAAAAAAAGACTTACTCTCAAAGGTATAGAAAAAGAAAAGGTCAGGAAGATTAATTCTTCTGCTTCCCACATCTATTGTTTTTGCAGTCTTCTTGGCACAAATAACAGAGATTTTGGTTTAGTGGAAGAGTCAATGTTAGTTTAACATGCACTTAAAATGGAATGTCCCAGTAAACTGAGCATGTGCTATGTCTCTAGCTGATTACAGTTAAGCATTAATACAATGTGGTGTTTTCATGCACTCAGATTTCACCTCAGAAGACCTATGTCCCTTCTAGAATGTGTTACTCACAGAATGAGTTCAATGGTCTCTGGTGGCTATTCTTCCACATCCTTAAACACAGCATTCATTAGCAAGATGGGCTGCTTTGGCTTTGCTCTATTAATACAGGAGAAGTCCTGCAAACATTTGTTGCCCTGAAGAGGCTCCTTGAGTTCAGTCAGTCTCTTTGGGCTTGTTTGTTATATATTATCAGGCCCATAGTTGAATGGTGCATAACTCCTGAACAGGTTAAGATTATTAATATCAATTACTGTATACAAATAAACTATTCTAGCAGGCAAGTATTGATATCATTATATGAAAAAAACACTGATTTGCCTCAGTTGTAGGTTGACTTACACTACTTAGCTGAAACCTAGATTCTATTTTTTTTGGCAAAAGCTAAGAGAAATGCTTAAGTATATTATATCTGTATTACTAATATTGAAAACTTGTTCATAGATTTGAAACTTTCCTCCTACTTCTGTTATTTTCTATAGGAAATTACTAACTGACATGTAAAAACAATGCCTTATTAGCCTTTCATACGAATGTTCACACTGGTGTTTCCTGTGAGGTTTGATGTCTGCAAGAAAGCTCAAAAACATGTTGAGTAGTAGTTAGTAAAGGGAAGAGAGAGGGGGAAATCTTTCATTTCTGATCCCTGGCACACAACGGGACTCTCAGGTGTCCTGCTTGGGGGCCCCTATGCATCCTCAGCTCTTGGCAACGTGGTAATCGTACACAATGGACCCAATCAGACTTCAGAGTGACCAAAAAAAAAAAATCTGTTGATCCTTTTTCATTACTTAGGAATAAACATTAAAACCTCTTCAACCTTATCTAAGTGCAAGGCTTGTTATTAATCATTGCCACTTGCAATCCATGGAATGCACATGGAAAAAGGGTGGAATGCATCAGAATCAAATTCCATGTGTTTCATCTGGTCGGAGGGCCGCCACTTTTGCTTTGTTTCCTTCTTTTCTGCTGTCACTTGCACATTTATGACCAGATAATCAAAACAAGAGAGTTAGTCAAATCTCATTCATGTGTTCTGTGTGCTTATTAACTTTATTAAGTTATGATAACTACGTACCTATATATTACCTATATATATATATCTTAATCCTTTCACTTAGAACTAGATCTTTCTGAGAAAAAGTTTCAAAGGACTTCTTTTAACCATAAACTTCTTTAATAACAGGCACATAACAGAATTCAAACTACTCCAGGTTTTATGCTTAAAACAGCTCAGGGTACCTCACGCCCCCAGCACATGAATTTCTCAACCTCATTTGCCTCCTGCCATAAACCAGGGTGCTCAGGGGCTGAAACAACCACTGCGCATAATTTTTAGCAGCTTTTCACTGCCTCCAGCTACCACATCAGCCCAGAAGTTGGTGGTAATTTGCATGCTGTGATGCTCATGCCACAGATCTCATCTGCTTCACCCAGCTCCTGGTCTGGAAAAAGTATGAACCATTTCCCTGAGCAGTCCCTTGGACATCTCCTTCGCTGCCCTGTGTAGCAGAAGGATCTGAGCTAGTTCAGAGATCAAGGTTATCATCCCCTTTCACAAGGTACCTTACTCACCTTAACTCATCTTTGGCTCTGATAATTCTAATGCTTATTTTATTGTGGTTTAATTGTATCCTGATGTTGATTATTCAAACTTCCAACTTCATTCTAAATGTTTTCCTGTTAATTGACAATCTTGAGATGGGTGCCAAGGGCTTCAGACCATCAGAAACCTCAGTCAGAGGGTCCTTGTGCATATGAACCTTCATCTTCTACAAAGTCTTGATGCCACTGGCAGTAAGTGCATGTTGCAAATTTGTGTCTGGATAAAATATTGAAGTCCCATCTTTCCTCTGTACAAATATCCCTGGGAACAGATGTTCATCTCCATAAGAGCTTACAGACAAACAACCAAGGACATGTAACTGATAAAATACTCTGAAATTACCCATAGAAAAAAAATTGTAATATTTTATAAAAAGAAGGAAAGCACTGGTATATGAAGGACTGAGGTCACTTTGTTCTGCTTTGTTGTGCATGCTATTGTAAACTAGTCATTTATGTGAAGTATTTGCTTTTGTGCAGTGCAGCATAAATGGATTTTTGCTGCACAGTGCAAGAACTCTAGAAGATATGCAACAGCAGAAAAACAAAGCTGAAGGACACAGCAATGCTGAACTTAGAACTTTCAAAGGGAAAATTTCGGCCTACGTGCCCTTGTCTGAGACTTAAGTTTTGTGTTTATCAGTTAATCATTATTTTTCTTCATAGTAAGAGGTTTCCATACCTGCACAAACACTGCAGCTGGTTAAATAATGATGTCTGCCTTTGAGCTGCTAATGTGCATATGCAACTAGGGCATGTATATGAGCTCTGCACAGTCATACATGGGCAGAACAGCTTGAAAATTCAGCTCCAAATGTTAATTTCCTCGATGTGTTGGGGGTTTTTTGTATAGGGGAAATATTATAGTTGTCCTTTCCCTTCCTTTTGCCTCTCCCTTCAAGGTTAATGTTTTTGTTAAGACAAAAGAAACGGCAAACCTCATTGAGTATCAGCCAAAGGAGATTGGTATCTATAGAGGACGTCTAGAGGGCATGAGATATTATTGTCTCCTTTGAGCTGTTGAAGTCTTTTGGACCATTTAGACAAAAATAATTAGGAAAATAGTGTTGGCTTGTTATTAGTAATGGATTTGCATGAGTTCCATCTGTGGACCTTAAATCCATTCTTTTGTGGAAAAACTAGACTGCTCCTTTGCGTCTGACAGGTATGAACTCCTGAGTCCGAGTGCCACCTGCTTACCGGGCTCTGTTAAGTGAAAGTTGCCTTTCCCTTCCTTTCCTTTGTTGTTTGAAAAGAAATGTCAAAGCTTAGATTCAAAATAACCATAGTACAGTCACACTGTAAGTCTGCACTGTACTTTCTCCATTTTATTTTTACCCTCAAACACACTTTGAAAATTGCTCAACTGACATGAGATTTGGAGTGATTCCTTAATCAGAAACAGAGTCACTCTAGATTGAATTTCTTCTTTAAAAACACATTAATAAGTCTGTGAATTTTCCAGTGTGAATGGAATAAAGATATGCATGATGGAACAGGGGCTGTCAAAAATATGCATGAAGGTAGTTTATTGTTATATGGGATGTTATTAGCATCTCAACCTTAAGCTCAGCCTACTTGTTTATTGCACTTATGTTTCACACACTTGACTGCCCTTCAGTTTGAAACAGCGTAATTTAAAATAAAAAATAAAACCAGCCCTTTAGTTTAATCAAGAACAGGGAACTGCCATTGCAATGTAAGTCATTGTCCCTCATTAACGTATCCTTTCACAGGAAAAATAGTATAGTGTTTCCATTTCTGTAATCTGAACAACAAACATGTTAATAGGTATCAATTACCAGCCAGTTTCAGGGCTTAGAACCAGTAAGAAGGCCCATGCAAGGGTTTCACATCTGGTTTTAGTGAAATTGTTCCTGTCTGTGGTATTTAAAATTTAAAGAACTCCTGTTATTGTGCAATTGGGAATCCTAGGGGAGTACAATGTTAATGAAATCCATAATGTGCAAGGATTTTATGATTGCATTTTCAAGACATTCCTTCAAATGGGACAACTGATGCCTGCCATGGCAGCAGTAATTGTGTTTTTACAGAGTAGATTTAATGTTCACATTTAAGAAAGCAGTTACATTTACACTCATCTGAAAAAATAACATGAAAAATCTTCGTACTTAGGGAACTTTTTGCGTCTTATTTCTCAGTCCTTTGAGAAGGAACCACAGGCCATTGTGCATGGCAAGACCTTGTGCCTCAGGGATGCCCCGATGGGTTGTGGCCAGCAGCCCCAGGGCAGGGCAGGAGCAGGGGGAGCTCCAGAAGAGCGCCCACAGGGAGAGGTGTCGTCAGCTAAAGACACTTGAAACCCACGTGTGTGGTTTTGAGGGGGGACTGATTGCCTATTACCAGGGTCACTGGGAACCTCTGCTGCCATCAATCCTCATCATGGGGTGGGTTTTCAAAGCCACAACTAGCAACACCTTCTGGGTTCTTTTACTGCAGGATCTGTATGTTTTCTATCAAAATGTTTCTTCTAATGCGTATAACACAAATCTTTGCACTCCCACCAAGCTGGATGGCAGTTTCTGGGTGGCACAATTTTTATCTCATCCTGTAACAGTGAGTGAGACCTCCAGCTTGCCCAGAGACCAAAGTGTGTTTGTTAATAACACAAGATGTTCAGCTCATACTATGTCTGGGGTAGGACAAAACCATAAATCCAGCTTTAAGAATCCTAGTATCAGATCAAAACTTTGCAGCCATAAACCAAAAAGCACTTCTGTGGTATAAACACACTCTGCCAGTTCAAATTTGTTCAAAAAGGTAAACAGGGGGTTAACATAAGTAGACATTATGCTCTGGATTGAGCATTATCTGTCATTCTGCAGCTGTCATAGGGCCATACACTAAGGTGAACTCCTTATTGTGAATTCTGGCTAATATGGCACAAATGGCTAATCCAGCCCCAATTTATACTGCTGGGTTTTTCAGCAGGACACAGACCTGATACCATGTGTAACTCTTCAGACTCAGGGGTTGGCACAGGGAGCACAGGCTAGGTCTGCTCCCTCTGGCCTCTGCCTGCCAGTCTCCATCTCATTGCCCGCCTATCCCTTTGGCACCTACAGCCCCTGCTGTAGTAATTCGAGACCTCTAGACCAGTCAGCTCTAGGAATGTCAGCTGATCTGGTGCAAAATTCTCCCTCTGCATCTTGCAGCATTCAGGAGTCTGGAGAAAGGCCGGAGAAGTAACAATAGGTCTCCTCAAAAAACAACCTGGGAGATCCCCCTCACCTTCACTGATTGAAATATCAGTTTTTTATTTAACACTAACTCTGCTGTGCAAGGAAAATATACTCCCATGTATTTAAAGCATTTCTCTGTATACACTACTTCACTAGAATTGAGAGGGAACTGAGATGGAATTTGCCTTCCACATTTGTCTTCATTCCTTTACTTTTTAACCTACATTCTTCATTATTTGCTCCTTTGTAAGAGAAACCCAGGAGCATACATCACTGATGTGAACTGATATATAGTTTAATACTGATTTATTCACATATCACTTCTGAAAATAATTGCAGTTCATCATTTAGTGTCTTGACCTTTCATCTGTGTCATAGCTGATTTCCTTATCAGGTATTCACTTAAAAACATAGTCAGTATTTATATCTGCTGCTGCACAGCACATTTGTTTCATTAACAGGTTTGTTCTTACATCAGGCAGCTGTTTGGGCTGACTTTACCCAGCAAGCTTATGTGAATATTTCAGGTGAAAACTCAAGGAAGTGCTAGTGAACAATGCCTGTTATTTTTATTATTATTTCTGTTTCTTTTGGAGTTTGATACAGAAGTGAAGTGCGGCATATTACTGCATAGAATAACATGAAAACTGGGAAATCTCAGCCTCCCAGTTCTCCTGGCCTTTGAAGGACTGCCTGAGAGCTGGAGTTCAAGACTTTGTGGTGGGGCTTGCCCATCATTAGGGAGCACACTGATATGAAAGCACAAAAACTGTCACTCCTTTGTCTTCTCTACCACTTTAGATTACAAGTCATGTATTTGGTTCATGTCTTTTTGCAGTTCATAACTGCACTCCAGAAATCACAAAAAGCAGAGTTAGCTTTGTGTGGAAGAGTGTTACAGTTACCATAGCGGTCTTAACATGCTTTACACATGGGCAAAGAATGACAAAAGAATATTCCTTTCTGGAAATCACAGCCAGCACAGACTGTGACACAGCGCAGAACCGGGGTTAATTGACCCAGCAGGATACATTCATACCTTTATTTACTGTGACATGGGAATAAATGGTAGAGTTTCACAAAGGCAAGTACTGAAATTAGACTAGAGGGAGAGGGAGAAATAAAAGGGGCCTACAAAGTATGAAGGTTTTTTGATTATTCAAAGTGCTTTAAGAGCTATTTTAGTACCAGAAAGTTCCCAGACATAGATTTATCACTCTGGGGAGGCTGAAGAGATGCTCAGAGAACTGTGCAAAACCATCGGCAGCCTTATTGCTCCAGAAGTGCAGGTGCAAAATGCAGTTTAGAAGAAAATCCTCTCTACCCCCCTCTGATATGTTTCAGCATCAGCCCTAATACAGAGGGGAGTCCTGTGTGGCTTCCAGCAATCCTGTGTGCAGCATATGGAGGAGCAGCAGAAGCAGAGCCCCTCCGAGCCTCCACTGCCAGCCTAATCATTATAATAGTTTCAGTTTTTTCAGGGGATCCATTATGCAGAGATCTGAGTAGTTTGTATGTAGCTCTGTAATTACCTATGCATTCACTTCCCAGTCCAGCCCTACATCCCCTCAATGGCTGCAAGACAGATGGCCCTTTAGAGCTGAGATAGCGAATTAAAAATATGTCCACCAAAAGCACTGATTCAGCAACTACTAAAATAATTTTGTAAATTTATCTCACTTTCACTAGTTAGTTCCAGGAGGCAAAGAAATTAAAACTTTTAAATTGAAACTAAAACTAGTTTTAAACTAATCACCACAGGCTTGTTTAGGTTTGTTTTTTTTTTTTTAATCACATCTTGTTCTTCTTTTATATTTCACAGAAATTGAAGCCGCTTATGAAACTCTGTATAAAGTGGGTCTTCTCTCTCTCTTGTTTTTGTTTTTATTTTTTCCCTTCACCAGGTTCACATGTTTGGCTTGACTCAAAACATTTGTTACAGTTTGCTGGGTTTTAAGCTGCCATCACACCAAGAAATCAGTCATTTGTGCCATTCTGCTGGGTAGTGGAGCTCTCTCCCAGATGGTTTGCAGACCCTGTGGGGGCTGAGGCAGCCTTGCCCACCCAGTACCAAGCAATACATCTGCTCCGCCACAGCCAGGACTTTCTGCAGATGTGAAGAAAGGTATCTCAGAGGGAGATCTGTCTGAGTCTGGCAGAAATAAATTAATCTACGAGACTAGGCAGGTGTCAGACTGAGGGTGAGGTAGAGCTCAAGGCTAGAAGTTCAGTGACTAAGGGCAGTGCCTGGAAACAGAGCCTTGGGTAGGAACGCACAGCTGAGGTGTGTTATAATAAGCAGAGTTATTACTGAGCTAAAGGTCTCTGTTCTCACAGGGCCAACCCTGGGCTGGAGATGAGAGGTGTGCTGCTGAGTGCTTTGCAGAGACGATTATGCATTTTTATTCACTCTTTCCACACCTGCACAGTAGTATGAAGCTGTAGAGTTCATGAGTCCTATGGGCCCTTCCCCATCCCAGCATCCATGTTCCAGATTTTCTGTTGCTGAGCTGTTATTTACCTCCTCTGTCCTTGTGTCATCCTGCTTTTCTGTCCCAGTTCAATTCTGTTCTGCCCATTAGGTGACATTTTCACAGCAGTAGCAAAATAGGTAGAATGGAAGGATAAATGAGATTTCTTCCAAGTGGTAAATACCTGCCCTTCAGAAAGCAATTTGTCTTCTTCCAAAAAAAAAAAAAAGTGTATTTCAAAAAGAAAACAGTTCATTTCATTTTGTCTTTACCTCTAATGTTTTCATTCTAGGTTTTAAAAAAAGTCTTTAAAAAGGCATCAGAATAACCTCCAAAGCTGACTGGTAAACAAAACCTGCTAGCAGAGAAAATACAACTGACCAAACGTGAAGCTGAGATTCGGTTCCTCTTTTTTCAGGAACAAATGGCTTCTCATCAGAAAAGTACTGTTTACACATAACTTCACCAACAAGCTGTATCTGTGTAGTCTGGTCTTTCTCTTCATTGCACCATTCTGTGTTGAACACTTCAGGCCAAACTCATTTCTGGTGTTGATCCTCTTGAAGATGATGAAAGGATCAATCTGTCCTATCACATATAAAACCAGGTTGTATTTAGGTTATTGATTATTGTACTAAAGACTAAAGTGTCTTTCAGCTGTAACAGACACAGGAGCAGGTTCTTCCAATGCAAATACTATTAACTTCAGGCTATGGACTGAAGGGTTAACATAGCACAGAATAATTTTTAAATATTCTTATCAGGCCTTAAAAATTAGCTGTCCATAGGAGGGTCCCCCCCTTTCATGATATGCTTAACTAAGAAAATACATCCTGTGTTTGTTTTAAAAAGCCACAGCACTTAAAAATCAATAGCTTTTCTCTTTACATAGCTGCAGATAGAGTAACTTTTAGATAGGCAGAATGGGGATTCAAAAACCAGGCATCACTATCGGACCAAAGAAACCCTGGTAATTAAATCCTCGTGCCTGAAGTTTGTGCGTGCTTTGCTGAGGGAAGGGCAGAGCTAGGGGCAGCTGGTCTCCCTGGTTTGCTTTAGCACTTGGGTGAAGTTGTCTTGTTAGTCAGGGGCCTGTGCAATCCCTTCTGCCATCCCCCTTCCTCCTCCAGCACAGGACAGGAACACCACTCTCAGCAGCAGGTCTTCCAAATCAGACCCTCAGAAGTATTTCATCTACATTTGTGCATTTCCTCAGAGCTGTGAGGGGCATACCAGAAAAAGTGAAATAATCTTTGCATGTGCAGTCTGTCTCTCATTTTTCACCATACATTTACAGGACCCTCACCACACTGTCTAACTGTAGCGACCTGACATTTTTCTAGAAGGTAGCAGAAACTCATATTTTAAGAAAGCAGTGACTTGCTTGGTGACCCAGCAGTAAATTAAAATCATCATATACAATGTGTATGAAATAGAAAATCGAATTTTGGTGCAACAAAACTGACAGTTCCATTTAACAGAGAATAAATGAATGCAGACTCCTGTGGATGAATGACTGATTTAAAGAGACTGTGCCGATTTTCCAAGATGAGAAAGCTGATCAAAAGAAAATACGTGTATTTCTATGTGACACAGGTTATACGCCTATTCCAGTGAAATTAGGCTTTAAAAGTATTGTATCACAGACACTGTCACTTTTTCCTCATTTCGCTGTGATTTTTTTATAGAAAGCCCAAAGCCTGAACTCTCAAAAATATCTGAGTGTAGTAAATTCCAGTTATTTCAGTGGAACTGACGCTGAACACAGTGATTGCACAGTCAGATCTATCTATGCCATCAAGGTGTGCTTTCTGAGACAGGAGAGATTTAATTTTGCACAGTATATCATCTCTTGCTTAGCAGCTTCCTACCATTAGCATAGGTATGCTGTGAAACAGGAAGGAGAAGTTATTGCTGTGTGTTTACATGTGTAGAATTGTACTTATAGTCAAAATACCTACATTATGAATCAAGCCCTTCTGCCTGTACCCTCTGATTTTGACAGGACAGCAGCTGGCAAAAAAATGCTATGAAAGAACTTAATAGGCAAAACTCAGTTTTTTCCACCCAAAGCCTGATTATTCACATGTGAAGAAGTCTGAGAGAGAAACTTTGGATTACTTGTTTCTCATTTGTGCATTAGTTGCTCAGTGCACTTAGGGGAAAGAAAGTCCTACAATTATGTCCTTCTCTCAGAAAAGAGTGGTTCTGCAAGTATTGCTATAGAGTTTCCTTTTTCTATAGTTTCTAACACAAACCGGGGAAGGTCACATTCAAACTGCACTAAATAGTTGTCTTCATTCCAGATCAGAGGATTAAGCTCAGGTTTAAAATTAAATGTAAATTACAAATAAGTATTCAGAAAACGTTAATTAAAAGTATTACGTTCCTGACTCATTTATTGCTCAGCAAGGGTTCCTAAGTATCTTAGCTGGAGAAAGGGGCCATTCACATTCCTCTTTTTTTTTGACCAAGTCATTGTACATGTCTTAGGTTATCCATTTGCAAGTTAATGTAGTGCCAAAGCAAAGGTTTTCATTTTAAAGAAGTAATATTTCACAGCAAGATATGTTCCTGCAAGGTGTAAAACAATCTTTTTCTAAAGCACTGGGAGTTAATCAGCCTTTCTCTCCATTGCTACAGAGAGGATTTGAATGGCATAAGATGCTGATTGCTTAGATCCCAGAGTCTATAGAAAACCCAATACGATTACATTTTCCTCCCTTTGTTATCAGAGTTTATTGTATCTTGGTGTTCAGGTTTTAAATAGTGTTCAAGTAAGAAAAATAAATTAGGAAAAAGGTATTTTCTGAGTCTTCTGAATAACGATGGCATTGCATCAAAGCCCCACATGAATGCATAAGATGGAGCTTGCAAATGAATAGCAGAGGGATCGTTCCCTGTCCCTGCGTGTGCTCTGGATGTATTGCACCCAGCCAGCGAGCCCGTCTCGGGGAGCAGGGCACTGCCCTTGCCTGCGAACCAGGCTGCTGCAAAGGCTCACGCTCCGAGTGTCACACAGAGCTCGTGTGCCAGTGGCAGTGCTGCTCCTGGCCCCTCGCAGCATTTCTCTTCCACTTTTGATCTTTATAGTTTCCATACTGGAGCGATTTGGTTTGCTGAATTCTGGAAATGTCTCCAGTTAAAATGCTAGTGTATTAACCTGCTGTACTGAGTCTCTTTTGTTTCTCTTTACCAGAGTGCTGCTTGCCAATTTTTATGACTACAGCAGATTTTACTATTCAAACAGAACCAGATGGAACACCAGTTCAAAGAACATGTCAGAATTAAATATTTCTTTTTTAATTAGTTGCTTCTGATTTATGCAAAAAAAAATTAACATAAGAGTGGGAGAATGTGCCATGAATCCAGATGCAACACAGCCCACACAAGCATTATCTTTTCTCTGTCAGAGACACAGAAGCTTTTTCTTTTATTCTTTTCTTGTCTTTTCTTTTTTCCTTTATGTTTCTGGATTTCGTTTTTCTTACGCTTTCTGCATCTTTTTCTTCTTCAACCAACCTCCTAATGATGACTGGGGTTCTCTTATGTTTATCAGTCATACTTTGTCACCATTATCCTAAATTTTCTCTCATAGAAACTGGCTGATCTGCTTCTGAGAAAAGTTACTGTACTCAATGCTGTGACCCCAGCTTCAGTAGCTCAATGTGGTAGCGTCTTTTACTCTATTCTTTGTTTTCAATTGGGGGAATCTTTACACTTATGTTTTTTCCTTCTGCAGAAAGGGATTTGAGCAGAAGGTGAAGATTATGAGGAATATATATTTCAACTGCTAAAGAAAGGTTCATTTCCATTCTGCTGCCAAGGATTCCTATTTCTTTGGCTTGAATGTTTGCTCATCTTCTCTTTCATACTTCCCCATTTTTGCCAAGTCACATAAGCATCAGTTCAGTAAAACATGCTGACTGGGGACAGTTGTTAGGCACAGACTACAAGTTGAGTATGTGATTAGCTAAGAAACCCTTTTGGGGCTTTCAGGATGTTGCTGTCAAGGTCGATGAGAAAGACTTCGGTGACTCAGGAAAGATCTTAATAAGAGCAATATTTTCCCCACACTTTCTTTATGGAGCTGCCACAAGTGTCACTGAGAGCTTTACACAAATATTTGAGGTAGTTTACAGGCTTAAATATTTTCGCTTAAATCCAGGATGAATATTTACAACCTGTCATTAATCAAGGAGTTGTGCTCTTGTAAAGACTACTCATTTCAAGAATGAAGACTTTTGGAAGTAATTTTCCAACCAAATTAATTAGACTATTTTCAGAATTTCTACTGGAGCCTGTCCTGTTTTTACCTAGCATTATAATGTAAGAAATAAAGGAATTAAGTCATCGTTGTATATACCTCATGAGAAAGCATGATTGGCCAAATTAAAAGCAGTGTTAAGAAAATAGATCAACTCTTGCTTAATCAAGTATTTGACAGAACAGTGAAGCATCACAACAGTTAATCTGACTCAGAGCACTGTATGCTATCTAGGGAAATGACACGGTTCTCTAAAAATATTTACTTTGGTATGTTGTGTCAAGTGATGGATTGTACAGCTTTTCAAGCCACAAGAGATGCCCACAACAAAAAGCTTCCTGTTGTTAATCAAACTCCAGCACTCAGTACTTTATTTTCTCAGGCTGTTGAACAGACCTACAGTAGGAGTGTTAAAAGCTGGCAAAACTGCTCCCTTGCTGCAGCTCCCTCAATGACTGTATTTTATTTAACAAGGCATATTTTCATTCTGAAGATAAGATCTCCCATACTATAAACTGGTTATGTATGACGACAGGAAGCAGAAGTATTAATTTCAAGCCATGTATGTTGTGTGTCATTCTTTATCCAGCAGTTTGCTCAGATTTGCTATGTGATGCATTGTGCAGAGCTAAATGTTATTTTTTTCCTTCCCCTTAACTCATCTCAAATAAAATGCATATGCCACCCCTTGCATATCTTTGTCTTAAAAATGTGTCACCCGCCTGCATTTTTGGAGACAGTAAGACAGCAATAAGAATATTTCTCCTGGATGCTAGAAGATATTGCAGAATAAATAGAGAGGAAGTAATTCATACGTAGGAACAGCTAGTGTCTTGCAATATGCTTTTGTAGGAAATAAATTGATTTTTGAAATAGGAACAACTGAGGCTTTTTTACATGAACATTTCTCTCCTGGAAAAAAAAAAAAAACCCACACATTCAAGATGCTCCTCATTTCTAAGTTAGGGGCCCATTCCTATAGGCAGGTCTGCTCCCAGACTTGCAGTTTCAAATAAAGACGGTCACATTGCAGCACAGGCAACTATCAAAGGCTGTGTTTTTGGATAAGGCCCTTAGGCATCATTTTCCAAGAGATATGCTTTATAATCTGAATGAAAGTGAAAATTTGGAAAAAAAAAGAACTTGAAACATGCTGCTGTTAGTCAAAGCTGAAACTCTGGTCATGGAAATGAAATGTGAAGATTTCAGGTTTGGAGACAGCTGCCTATCTCAGATCACAGCCATAAGGCTTGCAACAACTTACAAAATCGCTTGCATTTTCTAAAATAAATACCAGATGTTTGTTTATCATATGTGCAGAAAGTTAAATGTCAAATAATTGCAAGGAAATGCATTTGATGTTCATCTTCAAAAGTACCATATTTCAACACCGTATCTCTTCACAGTCACTCTAACATGAAACACAAGTTCTTGAAACCGAAAGGACAAGAAGGCCAGAACAAAAAGCTAGTTATTAAAGACTTATATTACAATCGTAGCTGGAGCAGCCTGCATCCAAGGAAAATGGGTTACCTCTGGTCATGTTAACACTTGGAGACTTTTTTGGAGAGGACATGCTATGTTGACCGGAACTTACACAGTCTATGGACAATATAGACATAAGCCCTCCAGATGCAAAAGAATTCCTATCTGTTTGGTGACACAGCTGTTCCAGAGCTATTACCCTCTGCTCTGATTCTTCTGGAAAAAATAGAGAAGAGCTGTGTCTTATCACAGCTAAACTTTGATACGTTCAGGTTCCAGTTGTTATTAGCAATTGATATGGTGAATTTCAACTCTGAAAAGTAACATTTAGAATCTGTGTTTTATGGACAATTTTTTTGCATTTTATAGAAAACAAAGTTTCAACAAACATTGTAACAAAAACAAAATGCATCCTAAAGTGATTATTGAGGGAGAGCTTAACAGCCCATTAAAATATGCCATGCAGTTTCCAACACAGTCTTCTACAAAATTCATTTCTATCACCTTACTTAGAGAAGATTGCTACATTTAGAGCTTAATTTGCAAACATACTTAGGCACCACAGAGGGGTGCACAGTGTTGCAATTCTGTTTGCATGCACCTGGAGAGGAGTAGTTCCCCTCCAGAGGCCGCTGCAAAGAACTGTCAAAGGGAGGTCGATACCTTAAGCCCTACCTCNTGAATTTCAACTCTGAAAAGTAACATTTAGAATCTGTGTTTTATGGACAATTTTTTTGCATTTTATAGAAAACAAAGTTTCAACAAACATTGTAACAAAAACAAAATGCATCCTAAAGTGATTATTGAGGGGGAGCTTAACAGCCCATTAAAATATGCCATGCAGTTTCCAACAGTCTTCTACAAAATTCATTTCTATCACCTTACTTAGAGAAGATTGCTACATTTAGAGCTTAATTTGCAAACATACTTAGGCACCACAGAGGGGTGCACAGTGTTGCAATTCTGTTTGCATGCACCTGGAGAGGAGTAGTTCCCCTCCAGAGGCCGCTGCAAAGAACTGTCAAAGGGAGGTCGATACCTTAAGCCCTACCTCTCTTCTGGACCTTTTCACTGACACTGAGTTAGTACTAAAAATTCCAAGAGACCCTTCTGCTTCTCTGCTGCTTAATCTCACCTTTCTTGTTTGCACTGCTTCTTTCTCACAAAACGCTGAAGGAGAAATGTTATTCTTCTGTCCTCTATCAGCTTGTGAGCAAACAGCCCCTGGCATGCAGCAGGTCTGGGGTCACAGCTTGCTTTTGCAAGGGGTTTAAAGCTGTGCTGAAGACTTGAGCTGTCAGACTCCAGGCACTCCAGGAGAGGACTACTGTTGACATAGCTCCAGTTTTCAAGAAGCACATAAAGATTTGCTGACCTGGAGAGAGAGCACATCTATGTAAAGAGATGTTCTCTCTGACAAAAAGAGAGCCCTCTCTCCTCCAGTAATGCCTTACTCAGTTACTGGAGCCAGGAGTGCTGATGAGGTTGCCTTTCCTTCCTTACTTATAGGCAATAGATTAGGAGTCCTCTCAGCATCTCCATCTCTCCCAGTGAGAGAATTCTGCCAGGTTTTATACATGAAGGTAGATGTCTATATCCATTGTGTGTTTAGGACTTAATCCTGGGCACTGAGATAGATGCTGTAGGATATTCATTGCCCTGGAGTTAAGAAGGGGTATTGAATCCCAGAATGTGGGACCAAGCAAAATTTGGGAGCCTGAAGTTTTCTGATAGGACAAGCCTGAGACCTGAATAGTCAGTGACTGGTAGCAATTGATTATTAGGTCAGGCATCAAATAATCAAAACTTTCCCTTAGCCACCAATGTTAAATTTTAACTTGGTTTCAAATACCTAGAACTCTTGTAGTCGGCCATTGGTTGACTTTATTCACAATGAAGTACTTACTGTATATTAAAAAGCCTCTACTAGAATAATTTCAAATCAGTTGGAATGGTACAGGCTTGGGACCCTAATCATTTCAAAACTGAAGAGCTGTTTCAAATTGTAAGAGAAGCAGATCATTTAAATAACTTAGCTCTGCACTCGCTCAGACTTCCAGATTTTCAAGTGCACTTCAGACTGGAAGTGAATGTGGTATTGGACATAACTCAGTGCAGCACACTTTACAATCAGCAGAGTACAGCTTGGAGAGCATTTGAAGTTAAACTGAGATTGCTCAGAGCAATGATGCCCAGATTCCCCCATTAACTTTCAGATTGCAACAATCTAACATCTGAGACTCTCCAGTTACTTTAAATCACTTGATTGTTTTTGTGAGGTGGTGCTGGGATTTTTTTCTTTTTTAACTGATTTTTTTTTTTCACACAAGAACAAAATGTTGCAGTATTTCACCCCTAAAGATAAGGGCTAAAATGTTACATATAGAATTTATGAGTCTTAAAAACTGGGTCAGGGGCTTTGCCCTGAAAGCCAGTTCTATCTGTCACACACAAGGCTGCTATTCTTGTGTTGGAGGACTCCAAAATGCCTTGCATATGACATGGGCATTGAGAGAGCAGACACTGTCCTCAATAGCACTTCCTTCAGCCTTTTGAGAGAGAATGCAGAGCATGTTGATCTAGCTGCTCCAGTGCCTTTGGATATATGACATATATCCAGGAAAAAAGATGCCTGTGGGACACAGGACACGTATATTCTGCATCCTACGTACTTTGGAAATAATGAAAAAGCCTGGGACATTCATGGGGCCATTCACTTGAGAAGAGTTGATTCAACCTATTATTATCCTACTAAACTCTGGACAAAGGAAGTCAAGGGAATAAATTACACTGATTAATATTTTGTGAACAGTGTCATTTTATATTGAAATTAAATTACCTGCTTTAGGAAACAAAGAGAAGGTTCTAGCTGCAGAGAAAGAGGGTGCAGAATTTGACTTTAATTGGCATGTTAGTATGGCTAAAAAAAAGGCTGTAAGGAAATGGCAGAGGTTTCAAAGCTGTGATCACCAGCCTGACTGTGAGAATGTTGTTTGCCCAGTTTCAGCTATTTGGCAGCTGGACTTGTGCACTGGGATAGGGTTTCTTTTGCCAGCAGAACTGAGTAAGGAGCTACTTGAGTAGCTGTATTCCTGCACCCCACGTCATTCTCCCAAATATGATAGTCCTTTGTGCCACATGATGAACTAGATAAGGAAAAGACCTGGATGAAAAATGAATAATGGGGGAGAGCAAGGTTAGCCTTAATCACTTTTCCATTCGTAATGGACAATGTACTTCCATGAGAGAAGGAGAAAGAGAGAGAAGAGTGAAGAAGAGAGATGACCTCTAATGCACATTCGTGTGCATTTCTCCAGTGAGTTCAAAATAACATTGTTTTCTAATGATAGAATTTCATGGCATTTGACAGCTGGAACAGAATAACTGCACTTGTGCTAATGCTTCTTTCTGTTTTCTTCAAATACATCATACAGTACAAGCAACTAATTTGCCTTTTTCCTGACAAAATCACACAGTGATTTGTAATTATCTTGTGACCAACTAATCTATATTGGGATTCTTTTCTTCTCCTCTATTTGCAAGTGATGATCTTCTGGGTTTTAGCAGAATTCTTATTATCATTCCCTAAGTGCACAACTTTGACATTATCCAAGTAAATTCCATCCCATTTCTACGGCTGCAGTCCTCAGGGTCACTCAGTTCTCACTGTATGAGTCTCCTCTGTATTGGCAATGCCTTGCAGCTTTGTGTCCTTGGAGAATTTCATTAGCATCTATGCGAGTGCTTAATGAAAGGATTAAGTGAGGTTGTTCAGCAGACTGGTCCTTGAGGAACTTCTCTAGTAACTCCTCTGCAGTCTGGTGGTTCCCACTCGCACTGATGGTGTCTCTGGTTCCTCCCTCACAGAGGAAAGAGAATTCCTTGGCATGTGAATAACATTCCTGGCTAATTAGGCAAATCTTCCCGTCTTCTGTGATGACACTGTTTACAAAGGAAGAGATTGTCTATGTTAGTATCAACGATATTTTGCAGTTTGCTTTATATGAAATCCTTACTATTTTTGTAAAACATGGTGAGGTCGAGGGGGTGCCACTGCTGCAGTGTTGTTATGCTCTGAACTGGTTGTCCTCACATTCCAAATTCTTATCCACCACAGGTAGACCTGGGCCTTCTCCGCTTTGTTTCTGGAATTGGGACCCAAGGAGCCATCTCAAAAGAAACGAAGAAAGAATATTATCTGAAAACATATCGTGTAGATGTCAGCTCCAATGGAGAGGATTGGATTACATTAAAGGAGGGAAACAGGCCTGTTGTAAGTATTTTTTTTTCTTTTATTGTCTCTCTTCAGCCGAGAAATAGTCTGTTGAACTGTTTAGTTGCTATAATCTGTTTTAAAAAGAGGAATAAGTTTTAGTCAGGTTGATCAGCATTAATAAGTTCCCAAATCCAACAGCCAGCTTATGTCTCAGTAGTAATGGGCCACAGAAATTGTTTATGCAAAGCCTAAAGCAGCTGAAAATGGTGCAAGGTGCTGCCCTATCTATTGAACTCACCATAATTCGAGGCATTCTATGTCTTTTTCCTGGAGTGTTCTGCTGTTTACCTTTTTCTCAGAGATTTGTTATGTGACCTTGAGAAAAACATTATGCAGAACTTTTCAAAAAATGTGTCTATCCATTATCTGCAGTGAAGCTCTGGATATGCAATGTGTCAGTGCCTCAGCTCCCTGTGCATGGCCATGCAGCAGTGCTGGCAAGTGATTAGTGGTTTGTTAGACTTCCAAGAATCTTAGTGATGGGGGTCATGCAGACAGATGATTAGGCACATCTTTCCATCCTTATAGATTTTTATCACCTTTCCATTTATCAGCAGATTTGCTCTCTGTGACCTCCCAATGAAACAGCTTTAGACACTCGTAAGAAAAATTGTCATTATCCGCTACCATGAGCATAAAGCTCATTACTGAGAAGTCAGTTCTGCTCCAGCTCTCACATGAATAGCCCCAGTGAGGCTGTGCCTCCCTTCCCACCTCGCTCAGGATGTGCCTGGGAGCAGCATCCCCAGAAGCTGCCAGGGACTGATGCAACTGGAAAGGTTTTGTGGTACGTCCCTTCAAAACAGCTTTTTTGTGACCCTTCTGTAAAGACACAGAAGAGCTGTGCAACATCAAACTGTATCAGTGTAACCCTATCTAGCTCTAAATATTTGGTTACTGGTTTGTCCCTGACTCATCTGTAAGTGCTATGCCAAGTCCACTACATTTATCTAATCAACATGGTAGCAGTGTTTAACAAATACATCTTGCTTTTTTGAAGCACTTTGGAAAAAAATAAAAAGTGAATACTGAAAGCTTCTCTTTGACAGGTATTATCCTGGTTTTACTGAAAGTTCTAAAGGTCAAATGACACAATGTGGGCACTGTACAGTGATGTATTTAAAGATACAATAACTGACTTGCCCAAAGTCACAAGAGGGGCCAGCACAGTGGCTGGTATGAGACACGGGGTTTCCTGGCTCTGGATTCTGGAATCTGAACAAATGCTTCTTTCAAAATCAGACCATGCCTGATTTTCATTACCAGCTTCAATTTGTAAACTCTCCAAGAGTGTATTTTACACGAGCTTCTCTTGCACATGCCGTCCTTAATAAGTGAGAATATTTCCTAAACCTGTGTCACTTGTACAAAGGGTTCATTAAACAAATCAGATTTCTAAAATGGCAGTATTTTGCTGTTGATCAAGACAAGAAAAAAGTATGCACCAGTCTCCCTCCCAGATATTTTAATTCAAATTAAAAGTTTGCAGCTGCAGATTTCAAGGCAGCCATACACTAGCGTTGCACTAACTACATATAAGAATCCGTGTACTTTTGAGAAAAGACTCATTTTCTCTGTCAGATGCAAACTTTGAGAAAACTACAGCAGCTTCTCACAGAAAAAAAAAAAAAGTTGCTGGAAAGAAATGCAGGTCCATTAAAAATCTCTTTCTAGATATGAAACTCCTATCTTCAATTACTTGAGATGTAACTGAGCCTTATGAGTTGACAGCTGTGTGCTGTTGGCCTCCGCTCCAAATTAGTGCAGTTGCTGTAAGGAACAAACAGGAAAGTAGGACAGTGTGGGTAAGAAATGGGAGAATCTTCCATAAAAGGAGAGGGGTCTGCATCCATGGAAAACAACAGGAAATTGGTCCCCTCTATGAGAGGAAGAAGCAGGAAGCTGAATCACCTTCTTCGGACTGGAACATTGCAAGGTTTCAGCTGTGCTAGGAAGGAGTGGGTCTGCAGGATCCTCAACGTGAAAGCACAGCACAATCATGTGCTTCTGGTGGAAGTCTCATTGTTCATCTAATTTGACTGCCAGCCCCGGGTGATGCAGGGAAAATCTTAGAGCCTGCTATACAGGTTTTAAATAGACTTCCATCTCAATATGCAAGGAGAAAGAAATTCTGAGAACTTGTTGAAAAGGATTTGAAAACAGGAGATTAACAAAGCAAGGTTTGCACAATACTCTTTGCAAAATCTTGAGCCTGAGGACACCAAAATAATATATATTTTTATCATAACTCCATATAGGATTTTTATGTGGTCTGATTGAAATCCAAACCTTTAATTTGAGCCTGAGATTCTGTGGCTTTCTGCATCATTCCACAAGCATACAAGAAATAAAACTTCTCTAATGGGGCATTTGGGGATTCTTCCAGGACACAGAAGTCCTTGGGTGACAAAGATCAGTGTATGTCATTCCTGTATATAGATCTGGGCATTAGGAACACCATGTTTAGTACCATTGAATACCTTACATCTTCATTTTTCCTCCCCAAAGAAAGCAAACCTGTCTGCAAAAATTGTGTTAGGAGATTAATGAAATAGTTTCCCATGCAAGTCTTTTGTCTCAGCCCCCACAGCCAAACCTGATTAGACCTCATATCATAACTATCTGTAAAACACAGAACTGTAAACACCATTTAAGAGAAAGCCTAACAAATATATACTTTTTCTTTCCACACAAAGGTGTTTCAAGGGAATAGCAATCCCACTGATGTTGTTTACAGACCTTTTGCCAAACCAGTTTTAACACGGTTTGTGCGAATTAGACCTGTGTCTTGGGAAAATGGAGTTTCGCTGAGATTTGAAGTTTATGGCTGCAAGATAACAGGTAGGTCTTGGGAAGGATTATAAAATCAGGGGAATTCATTATGCCTATGCTGTGAGATTTATTTTTATGAGTAAAATTCATTACAATGTTTTCCACTGTGGTCTGAATGTAGAAATGTTAAAAAAAAGAGAATAAAGAACCAAAACCCAAACATCCAGTGTTATCTGAATATTTTTCTGACATTATGTTTTAGTTTTAATTACTTTTCTTGCAATTACTTTACAACTTCATGCAAAATTCCTGAGATACATGGATATTTTGCAAATTCCCATCTTATTTTTCCCTTCTAACCCTCCAGTCCCTCTCTCTCATGTCTGCTGTTCATAGGTAGTTCTCAGCAGGTTTCTCAAGGAACAAACATACATAACTAGGTTTAAAACATTGCAAGGTACAAACGCTTAGATCTGAAGCCTGTGCAAGTAATGGTGTTTATAGTCAAGTTCTCAGTCGTGATCAGTATTGGAATGTAACTCCTTTATATCACACAGTTACCTGTCAAAAATTTTTTAGAAATTTTTTTTACAGTTTTAGGTTTTCTATGATTTCTTCAAAGTGGAAGTGCCTTTATATGTATAAGGTAAAAATACAATTTACAGTTGAAGGAAAATGTTAATGATTTATTAGACTTTACAAAGCTAATTTTTCTAGCACATTTCTTAGCACTTAATACAGTTCAATGGCACTAATTTTTAATAGTTCTAGGGATATTTTTTTTTCTCTTAAGGTGTTTCTTTAGTCTTGAAAATGTTTCTTAGAACTGGTTTCCATAAAGCCGGAAAATAAGATTAGTTTGATTAGAGAATTCCAAGTTCTATTCTATGAAATCTTTTCAGATTAGATGTAGGTAATCAGAACTACTGTTACATTCTGCATTAGAATTCTTCGTTCCTTTTTAGCAGGTACTTCTAAATTATTTTTATCTAGGATCATAAAAGAAGCAACTATTCTGTGTCACCTGAAAAAGTCTGAGAGACCAAAGAAATGCATTAGGAAAATCTCAAGTGCAACAATATCTTATATATTAATGTATGAAGATTTCCATTTCCAATGTCACCAAAATTAAGTAATCTGCAACCAGCTTTTGGCTGGTTTTGGAAGTTCTCTCTGAGGAAATATTCACAAATTCAGATGGCCCTGCACTCTTTGCCATAGCAAGAAGAATAGGAAACAAGAATAGAGTAGGATTTTCTGATCCTTTTGGTTCCCACCAAGCCAAAAATACTTGTGATATTTTGGTACTTCCTGCTGAAACTAGGATGTGCAAGCTTGAACAAATGAAAATTACATACAAATCCAATAGATTATTTTGGATATAAGAAATAAGTAATTAGTTATGATAGTTGAATTGACTGACATGTCCTGTTTCTGTTTTGGCACTTGTTCAGAATAACTATTTAATTTATTTGGGGTTTTTTTCTCTGTAGATTATCCTTGCTCTGGGATGCTGGGTATGGTGTCTGGCCTTATTCCTGACTCTCAGATCACTGCATCTACTCAAGTGGATCGAAACTGGATCCCAGAAAATGCTCGCCTCATAACAAGCCGTTCAGGTTGGGCTCTGCCACCAACTACTCATCCATATACAAATGAATGGCTTCAAATAGACCTTGGCGAGGAAAAAATAGTGAGGGGCATAATTGTCCAAGGAGGCAAGCACCGAGAAAACAAAGTGTTCATGAAAAAATTCAAAATTGGCTACAGCAACAATGGATCAGATTGGAAAATGATCATGGACTCCAGCAAGAAAAAGATTAAGGTAAGGGTGAAAACTGCTCTAAAGAAAAGTTGAATTAGAAAAAAAGTTTGCGTTACATTTCTACACACCTCTATCTGACCTTAGAAAAGGCACACAGCTGGGGTGAAGCCAAGTAGGAGGATTCCAAGGGCAGCAGCCCTGAAGGAATGCTGTGGGAGCTGTCCCATGCCTGAGGGCAAGAGCTGGCCTTAGGACATTTGCCTCTCTGGCAGCAAGTTTTGCTTATTCAACAGCTAGTTCAGCCTTGACTCCTGGCAACATTGGTGCCTCTGTGGCCCCCAATTTACTGCAAAATCCCATGCAATGGGATTTAAAAGTCTGGTCTAAAAAACCAAACTCTAAAACTGACAGTGAACAAATTTATTTAAGACAAATTTATTTGAATTACTTGTCATTTGCTTCTTTTCTGTCTGAGCTATAGAATGACAGTGGTGTTTGTAATGATCTGATCCAAGTCCCTCCAAAAGAAAGTGATGAAGTTTTTGTCATGTTATCCTATCCCAAGTGAGAAGTACTATTGTACTCTCACAAGGGAAGCGTCTTGGAGGTTGCTTGGGTAGACATTGACCGAGGAGGGCCAAATGAATTGCTGGGTTAGATTCCAAGGAAAAGAAAATTATTGTGGCCTAGAGAAGTTTTTGGGAATGTACCTATTTTGGTTTGTCTTTGAATGTATGCATTTCAGAACCCAAATTGCACTGAGGGTTTAGTTTATTTACACCAAATCCCATTTAAGTCTTCCACCCCATTTTGCTATTACTGCACACAAAGTGTGTTTTTGCCTCAAAAGACACAACTCTTTTTTGGTCCTCCTACCCATTTCTTTGAGGAAATGAATAGGCATGCAGCCCTGCTCACAAACTGGTGCTGTAGTACTGGGATGACCAGGGAATCATGTGTGCCCTAAAAAGGCAAATCATTGTGGTTCTTGGTAGATGGGAATCCTGAGATTTTCTCCATACCTCATCTGTGTTAGTTTGAAAATTAGATGTAAAAGCTGTTTTGCTGTATACACTCATCCATTGGAGGAACCTGTGTTTCCTTCAAGGAAAAGCTGAGTGGGCCCATGGATGTAGCTTTTCCAGGCACATTTGGTAAATATTGGACTTCATTCTCTCCTGTTTTAATCTCACTGAATATGTCTGCATTTTCTCACTTTTCATCATTTGTTTGGGGGATTAAAACTAAACGGATTCAGCCTTTGCAGTCATCTCCTTTCTCTTGTTACCATGAGTTTTGACTTCATCATAAAGTGTGAAGGGAGTGTAAATCAACAATGGGATCTTACCATTTTCTTTCTAAAATAGATGTTGTTTTGACATGTACTTCTACACTGTGGCTCAACGACGGAAAAAAATAATGCCATATGCTTTCGAAGCAGCGCGCCGTCTGCTGCATGGCTTTCTGTTTTCTAATACAGGCACTTGCCATCATTGTCAGAAGTTAGCAGTTTGACAAGAAAACTAGTGTGCTAACTAATGCACTGAGCCCATCCTCAGCTTTCATCACCACCAGAAATTAGCTTTCAAGATTAATGGAATGGAGAGGGCTGGAATTCAAATCTCTTGTGGCATAATTATAATCCTTCCTAAAAATTCAATATATTTAATAAACTTGCTTCCAAAGCACAAGTCTTCTTTAAAGAGAATAGGATAAATCCCATGATTTTGGAGTCAGAGGAATTTAAAATGTTAATACTGGAATGTAGTGTTTTTAACTGTAAGTAGAGCTGGATGGGACAGGATGCTATAATGAGTCACAGCAGGAACGTGGATCAGAAACAGCCCTGTTATATGAAATGAAACACATCGTTTCATTTGGTTAAAGTCATTACTTTCAATAAACAAACAACTGCATTTTAGGAAAAGAAAGAGCAGTGACAGGCTAAACGTAACAACAGAATGTGTCCAAGGGGTGACACATCACCTTGTTTCTTAACATGATCTTGTCATTCATGCCTGCAGCTGCTTTCACAAAGACTACCATAACTTCTTCCTCTCTGGCTGACCCAATCTCAGCTATTTTTGAGTGTGCAAAATGATTCCGTCTGTAGTCTAGCTCAAGCACTCAAAGAGTGAAAATCACGAATCATCAAACAACCATGCAGAACTCCATTTCAAGATCCAATTTGTATTTCTTGTCCATAGGCGAGCTTACTCTATAAAGTCATCTTTCACTTTCATACTTCTTTCCTCCTTCCATTNTTGTTTTTGCAGTTCCTCTCATCATTTCTGGTACAAGAAACTTCCAAACGTCCTGCCATTTGGAACATCCTTTTAAAATTTTTCTGCAATGTTTATTTTGATTTTTAAAATGTTAGACAGAATTTTTTCCTCTCACCAGCTTAGCTTCTCTTTTCTTTAACTATTATTTATTATAACTTATCTTTGTAGTGAAGTAAAGCAATTTGTGACATAGCCTTTGCAAAGGACACTCACAAAGTGAAGTTTTGCTGTACACTCCTCTCTTGTCTCCCACAAAGAGTATCAGTATGTGTTTTAAATGAACAGTCAAAATTGAATCACAGTCAGCTCTGCTCTACAAAGGACAATGATTCAATGTAATTCTAGATGCCTATTGAATCCTAATGTCTATGTGTCAGTACTCCAGTAGTGATGTCTTTTATAAATCAGTTTTCATTATTATATGTTGCTATTAAGACTACTATTAAAAAAGGGAGCAAGGATTGCTCAGATACATGTGTCTGTCTACTTTTTACACATAAAATGGCATTCATTCTTTCTCATATAGTAGGTAGCTTTTCTGATCATTTGCACTATATTGTTATTCAAATATAATAATATGTAATTCCATGTCAATTAGATCTGACAGGTGCTCTACACATGAATTTGTGACAACTAACTTTCAAGCACTGGCAATACACTGGGTCAACCCTTGAAGCCACCTTGGAGGTGCAATTTCCTTAGGAAGCAGGAGAAGCAGCAGTGATGTTGAAGTTATTTTTTTGTTTAGTTGTTCACACTCTCCCATCACCATTGGCTTTTGTAGCTGGCACTCTGTAACCAGTGGCCAGAAAGATTGTGGACCATTGGATCATAATGCAGAGGTGCACAGTAAAAACAAGTAAGGCTTTTAGAACTGCACTGAAAATACAAGAAACAATCAGGTTTACCTATGCTGGTTTTCTGCCTTCCTTAGGAGTTCAGCCAGCTTTTCCCATGGCCTGTGTTTTCTCTGCCCCAGATCAAGAGAAAGAGTTCATTTCAGCTAGATTTTGTTCTCATCCAAAATGAAGGGCATCTGGTGCTTTCTTCACGAAGAATGCTTCTGGTTTCACAGCTAGACTTAGAAGTATCTTATGGTAGCATTTCTAATCCCAAATTTGAACTGCAGTTCAAAGATGTTTTTTACAGTTTTGCCATTTCATTAATTCATGGAAAAGGCAAAAATACTTTTACTTCATTGTTATATACATTTTCATATTTTGTACTTTAGAGATTCCTGTATGTGATATTCTGAAGATCTTTTTTTTCCTTTAAAATAGGGTCAAAATAGCTGGTTTTGCCTATCTTAGGCTATAAAGCTTTCCTGCCAAGGACTGTTTCTTTGTTCAGTTGATTTAGAAGTCCGACTGATTATCTACATGGAGGCACTTGAGGTGTTCCTATAAGTACAAATTATAATGTGTTCTATATGCAAAGGATCACTGAAGAGAGAAACTGAATGTATCAAACAAATGCCATTGAGAGTTTTATTATGTCTGAAGAACCCAAAGTGTAACTCATAGAAGAGATTTTTTGTCTGAAATGTACATTTGCTGACCTGCCTTGCCTGTTGGATTATATTGCAGTTTTGTCAGGAAGAAGCTTTCTTGTCTTTCTTCTAATTCTTCTTCAATAGCAGGCTCACTGGAAGAACTCTTGCAGCTACTGCTCCTGAAGTTTAATTTATGCCTTTTGAAATAGCTACAACTTATGAAACTCTGTCACTAGGGGAAATCAGATTGAAATTTTCTCTTGAATAGTTGGATTATTATTGTAACCACTTAAAAGGTGACAGGATCTTCACCTCAGCCATTTTTTTTCCCTGAGAAGTGTTGGAAATGTCACCCAGTTAAACCTCAGATCAGAGCGTCATTTAAAAACATGTCTCATTAAACACTCAGCTCTTGTTATGACCCTGATGGATTGGTTGCTACTGAGTTTATGAAAAATGAAATGCATTGCTTTTCCGAGAAGCTTTAACAATGTATTTTCCATTCTCATTTAGGATAGGAATGCCTGACACTTATTAAGCCGTTAGAATCTGGCCTACTGCTCACCTAATTCAAAGGCAGGAGAATGAAGGAAAAAAGATGAGTGTGGAAAATAGGTTTTTCTTCTCTTTTTTTTTTTTTAACAAGTAGCATTTTTCACGCTTTGCAGACTTTTGAAGGCAACACCAACTATGACACGCCTGAACTGCGGACTTTTGAACCTGTATCGACACGATTCATACGCGTCTACCCTGAGAGAGCCACACACGGGGGACTGGGGCTGCGAATGGAGCTACTGGGCTGTGAACTTGAAGGTAATTGCTCTGCAAGAAATGAATGCACTTTATTATTTTCATAAATACATTCTCTACTTGGTCTGCTGCTGAGGACTGCTATGTCTGCACAGGCAGCACATCGGACTCTCGCTTCCATGACTGCCATTAGTGCTGTTCCTTGGCCTATTCAGTTCCTCTCTGCAACATCCGAATATGCCCAAGGCACAATTATTATTCTTTTTCCCATTCCTTTGTTGAATCACAGTGATATTCTCCACATGATTTTCCATTCCCTTAAGCAGCCTTATGATTATACTTTTGAGAATCATAGAGCTATTAGGAGAGAATAAAGACAGGAACTTAAATTTTATGTTATCGTGATACAACCCTGGAAGAGATGTTTTCCGAGAATGCAGAGGGAGCTTTGTACTAAATATAATAATTAAGTCCCTCTATCCTTCAAAGGACCTGAAAGTCACATCACAAACTATGGTGGGCAAAGATCACTTGGCTGCTGGATAGTGTCTGTGCTGTTACTTTTGGGGGGTAAAGGGGGCTTCTTTGTTCTTTACTAAGCTTTAATTTTGCAGGAGTATGTAGGAGATGAAAGACCAGGAAAAGCAAAGTTTAGACATTTGTCCTTGTACTGTGACATGAAGTTAGCTTTGATTTTTGTTATATAAACATAATTATTTAACTTCATAGATAACTACAGATAACACTATGTGAATTTAACAATTTTATCTGGTGGATGATGGTACTGTGGTGAGGCTTATAAACCACACAGCTTAAAAATACACAGAATAACAAACCATAGTATTTGGAGTTTCATATGACACCTCTTTATAGAAGTAGCTGAACGGGCTCCCAAGATGAATGGAAACAACTGCTCTACCTCCATTTCTTTCTCACCATTTCTCCCCCAAGAGGGAAGTGTGGGAGGCATTTGCTGTGAGAACTGATGAGTTCTGTGTTGTTTTTTTAGTGAAGGCCAGATTGAATAAGTATGACTTTACTTGGCCCGGAAAGTGGGGAGGTTGGAAATACTTCTTAGTTCCCGCAGGAAGTCCTCATTTCCTGTGGGAATACTTAGTTCCTGCAGACTATTGTGCTGTTTGCTCCAAAAAGAAGAAAACCCAGCACCTGCCTTATGTAAACTCACAACCTGTGGCAAAGTCCTTCAGCCACAGGGCTCCTGTAGCCACCCAGACATCCAGGAGTGAGTCCATGGAGCACCTTACAAGAATATACTGCTCAGTGAGATGGAGGAGCCTTTGCTTTTAGGCAAACTGGAACAGCAAGTACAACTTTTTTTCCCCCGGGATACATCTTTTCACATTTGTCTTTTTGCTATGGTGTACTTTCGATGTATGCTCACCTGCAGGTCACCCATGGACAGGTGAGGTCAATTCCCATTTGCCTGTGGGAGAAGCGTTATAATACTTAATGTTGTATAGTTGCATCTTAAAGAGGGAGTTGAATGAAGTCACTTGAGATTTACTGAGCAAGAAAAGAGTTGAGATGAGAAAAGAGGCATGGAAGTTGGCACAGAGAGGAGTAGAAATCAGCTCTCCAGCAGTAATGAGTAAGGGCAAGTTTTGTGTGCTTGAAGCATCCCAGGGGGGCATATATGAAATGATGGCAGAGATATAGGCAAGCTTGAGGCTATACAGGGACACAAAGATCAAGATAAGAAACTTAACTGGATGTAGAAAGCTAGAGGGATCCCCCAGAGGGGTTTTTATAGCAATGTGGGTAACAAATGTTCTGCATAATTCATAATAGATACAGAACTGTTTCTTTAACTAGGGATAGATTGAACCTGTAAAGCACAGGTCAGGGTCCTAAAGAGGCATGTTTCATCCCTTAATATAGCTATGTCAAAAACTACCACCTCTCCTGACATTTTCAGGCCAAGAAGTCAGTGTGTGTGATCTTCTGTGGCCAGCGGACGCTGAGGGCAGTAGAAGGGAAAAGAAGAATCTGCAAAAGACATACATTATTGCACAGCCTATAATGAGTGAAAAAGATTGCTAATGAAAATAACAGTAGGTGAGAACAGACAAAAGCCTGGATCACATTCCAAGATTATCTAAAGCCAGGGAACTATACGTGCATCATAAAACATCAACTTAAACATAGCATCACGTCTCTGTATTCTGGTTTTCCAGATGTGGTGTGCTTTGCAGATACTGCCATCTTACACAGATCTGAAGCTTTTAACTCTAATAACAAAGTTCAGACTTTTACTGGTTAGGCAGCAGCTACCGGAAAGTCATCACCAGAGAGAAGCAGGCAGGTGGCCGGGAGGGATGACTGACATCACTGATGTCTTATTTATTTATAACTTCAACAAAAAACAAAAGAAACACCTTCCATGTGTCCTCATTGAGCACAAAGTGATTCCACATCACACTGCCTTCCTGCTGCTGTTACCAGAACTGTGCTCAGACATTTCCTCTCTTGTGTTTGCTTTGGAGAGAGGTTTCTTCAGCAATGTGCTGGGTGCTTGAGAATTACCACCCCTCCTGCTCCTCTGCACAGGCCTACTCTCTGGGACTTTGGACAGCAATAAAATTATGAGGTTTCTACCCCACACAGAACCCTCCAAGACTCTCATTCTGCCTTGCCAGGCTTTCACTCTTCCTTGNCTGGCTGATGGATGTTGTTCCTACAACAGGAGCAACATCCATCATTCTCTCTCCCCAGCCCTTGAGCTCAGATATGCCTCAGTGCAGGAGGCAGAACAGAGACTACCCATTCCAAAGAAGTACCAAGCAACCTGCAAAGCAGAGTTGATTTCGTCCTCAGACACAATACATGGTGCTCATCAGGATATTACTTCCAAATGCATGCTGGCTCTCCAACACATGTTTTAACTGAACAACTGGATTTTGTTTCAGCTCCAACTGCCGTCCCTACTGTTTCCGAAGGCAAGCCTGTGGATGAGTGTGATGACGACCAGGCAAACTGTCACAGTGGCACAGGTGATGACTACCAACTGACAGGTGCAGAAACCATCCTCATTCCATTGCAGCTTCATTGTAGCTCATATCCATCACCAGCTTAATGTTTGCACTGATTTAACCACTCAATATTAATGGACATTAGTATGCAGTTTGTATTGTCAGTGCTGTCAAAACATGGGCATCTGCCTTTTACATATGACAATACTTCTGATTGTTTTCTCAGCTATGTAATTTTTGAAGCAAATGATAGTGACTAGATGGAAGAGAGGGCAATTTTTTGAGTGGCAATTGTGTCTAATCAAATCTTCTAATCAAACTTTCTCTTACTAAGAAGAAAAGCTGGACAATACTCTTGAGATTTATTGTCTGAGATTGAAGAACTTGAAATATTGCTTGGTTTACATATAGGCTTCCTACCTAAAACTTAGTATAGGACTCAATTCTCATCCCCAAACCTTTCCCAGACAGAAACAAAACAGATTTGTTTCATCAAAGCATACTGACACATACTCACACTGCCAGAAATATTTGTATGAGCTTCCCCGCCAACACTGCATTACAGCCACAGAGGGGCTGATGTTCTCCAAGCTGCCATCACCAGCCGAAAAATAGGAGGGGGAGATGTAACATAGACTGCCTCTGGAACAGAGGAAGCTTGCTAGGTTTCATATCCTCACACTCCTGCACAGAATCACTAGTCCTTCTAAGAGAGCTGACACTGCACCTCTATGTTTTTGATCTCTTCTTGGAGGTCACTTGTTCCACAAATCTCTGTGTCTGTTTGATTGGATCTATGCATCTGCAGTAATTGAGCTTGTTTTTAGATGCAGCGACACAAGTTATTTCATCACTGCTCCCTGATGTGCTCATCTAATAAATGTTTATTGCTTCTTATATCCATGACATAAAATAGCATTAAAATCTGGCAATAGCTGTCCAAGAGAACATTGGGAAAGCTTAGGTAAGAGATTGGCTTTTTGGAGTGAGCCAAGTAGAACATCAAGCAGCAGATACAAATGAAAGTGAAGTTTCAACATGAAACCCTTTCTGAGCTTTGCCAATGTATCCTGTAATTGCATGTTGCAAATCATAAATTGAAAAAACAATTCTTGAGTGGAAAAGACAGTGCACGGTCACTGTCACTGCTTTTCAAATCATTGTCCCAGATGAACCTTATTCTATTTGAAAACAGCCACGCAGGGAGTCTGATAAAATAGTCTGTATTGTGTTAAGGTAGCTCATAAAGCTTTCGATGTTGCTAAACATCGTAATTTATTTATTATTCAGAAAAGAAAGACGCAGGTCAGGAAACACTAGGGCTTCCTGCAAAGCCCTACATTGTCTTGCAAAGCCCAGTAGGTAGACACATATTTCACATAGATGGAGGCTCTGTCAGGGGAAGCAGCCAGATCTACGCAAGCACCTTCCATGTTCATAGCCTCTGTGCTTCAAAGAGCTCAGGACTTCACCTGTCTGTCCCTTAGGGAAAGTTTATTGAGCAGAAGAAAAACCTTCTGGTAGTTTCTGCAGGTTATGCTTAGGGGGCAATTTATAATCTCTAAGACAAGGGAATAGTCACCAGCCTTCCTGAGCACCATCTCTTCTAGGAAACTTAACCTTTTTCAGTATTAATATTGAAAATTACTACATTGCCCTCCTACGAAAGTGCAGACACTTAAGTATAATTTATTATTACAACAGCTAGAAACCCTAGGCAGTGCATGCGCAGTTGTAAATGCTGCACTGTACGTACGATGTTACTTATAACAGTAAAATGCACAGAACTGATTTTACCAATAAATTGTAAACATTCTTTTGTTCCTCCAAAAGGGGGGTGTCTAAGTCTTGTGGCCCATTAAGGATAGCAGGGCAGTGCAGAGGGGATTTCATGAGTGCCTTACCCTCTTTTATCCATTCCCAGTGCAAGCGTGGCACGCGCTCTCGTGGGTGCGACTGTAGAGTCGCTTCCCTGACAGCACTTGCACATATGTGAGTACCACAATGAAGCCTCCCTTGCAATTAACTGTAATTGTGCTGTAGGCCAAATTCCTTCCTGCTCTATTTGGACCCCATACAGAGCTACTCTATTTGCGTGGTTTATAGCATTTCCCATCAGATCATTCTCACAAACATAAAGCCGATACAGCTTGGGCATTCATTCTCGTGGAAAGTCATCATAGTCATCCTTTCTGCAATGCTTTAAGCACTTGCTTGCTGGAGAAAAGAAAAGAGGAGCCATTGACTGGTAATCAGCACCCCACCGTGCATTTATAATTGTACTAATTTCCTTTTTGTTTCCTTATGAATATGAGGCTTGCTTTAAAAAGTCAAGTATTTTAAAAATATCAATTAGTAAGCCTAGGAGAGGGCCATGACCCCACTCGCCTCTTGTTTATCTGCTTGAAGAAAAGGACAAAGGGGAAGTCCTTAATTCTTCCTTCACTTTGAGACAGAAGTGAAACCTACCTTAGACTAGCTCCTGAAGTCAGGCAATTCCCATGCACCTCTCCTGTGAGCTGGTCTCACAACACAGCTAGGAAACAACGTACAGGGAAGCCCCAGTATTACCTCATCCCTGGTACGAGGAACAACAGGTCATGGGTAAATGAACAAAATAGAGACTCTTATAAGGTGCTATAAAGACCATTTGCTCACTTCCCGTGTGATTTGGAGCAAATCAGTGTCTATAAACCAAGGACAGCCACAGGGACACGGTGAGCATTATTTAGTTGGTGTTTGCAAGGACTCCAAAGATACCCAGCTTTATTTAATGAAGAGTTCTTGTGTTCTTTTTTGGTAAAGGAAACCAGATTTTAATGTCGTATTTTCATGCTTAAGCTCATATACTCAGTAACCTACATGTCTAATAAAGACAGTAATATTTCAGGTTTATATATAGGATATTCCTAATGACTGCTGTGTCCTTTGTTGTGTCACATGTATCATGATACGCATAATTTCTTTTCCAGGTGGGACTACAGTGCTGAATACAGAAAAGCCAACGGTAATTGACAATACATTACAACCAGGTAAAAAAAAATTCTTATTAAAACCGTAATAAATTCCATACCCAAATTTCATGCCAGAGACAAAATAATGAATTGCAGCACTTCCTGACTTACCATTCCTTAAAGTCTCTGAAGTAAAGAAGCATCTGGTCTCTTAGCTCTGTACAGTAAATATTTTATTCCTTTCATCCACATGTAGATACAGCAGAGAACAAGATTTCCTTCTGCATCAGCAAATGCCAAGTGCTGACAAAATTAAACTAACTTAATCACACAGTGCGCTGTTTAAATGTGGCATGTCAGTGACACAAAGTGTGTTTGCAAACTCCAGAAAAACAAAAACAGCCACACAGGCCCACTCACTATTTATATCCATGGTTTTACAAAACTAAGACAAGTAAAGTTTGCCAGTTTTCTCCACCAGGGAGCTGGCAGTTTTACAATATTGTTTTCTAGCAAGTTTTCTTGAAATGAGGTTACATAAACTGCTACCACGAACTTGAAAAGGGAAAACCAAGTTGTCACTGGCAGCAGGTCCTTGTTACTTAATACAATAGCTAGCAGCTTTTAAATTCCTTAGTTTGCTGCTTCCTCAGCTTTCATACCATTTTTTTAATATCCTGTACAATTTACTGGGAGTGGGGGAGAGGATGGATTTGGGCAGAAAACTCAAACTCCAAAAACTATAAGCACTGGTTTAAAATCTTTTGCATCAATAATTGTGGAGCAGTAAAGAGGTCAGTTTTCAGTTACTCCCATTTCCTCCATTAAAGCACAGTCAGGCACAGTCTTGCAAGTGATTTATTAACAGGGTGGGTAAGTGTTTATCACTGTTTCCTCACCTCAACCATGTGACACAATCCACTCTTGCTTCAAGCAAAAGAAAGGGACTAAAAATGCAAAAAATTTCCTAAAGGACACTGATGGTGTTGATCTGATTAAGAGATAGAGCTGACTTAGCTCAGACGTTGTTCCCACTCTCGGCCTCTGCATTCAGATATTGCAGAGGCCAATGCTTTTACTCTCCTCAAAATTTGTCTCCAGGGTCACCCAATTGGCTAAGCATACACTATTTTTACCTCTGCCCTGCTTTATGAGCAAAGGCGGGTTGGGGAGCACCAGTGGAACACAACACTGAGCCAGTTCCCCCTCTTGGGACACCTCTCCACCCTCCTCTTCACAGTCAGTGAAGGGCTGGACGGCTGCTGCTGATCTCACAGTTCTGGAAAGGGGTTGGGGATGCAGAGGAAGAAAAGACTCTGTGCAGTGGATTAAGAGCAAAGCATTTTAATTTTTATGTCTGAAATTTTCTGTTAGGTTTCTATTTTGATGAGATTAAGGATTTTTTTACACTATCTTCTTGCATTTAAACAAACTGCAAATTTAGAAAGTGCCTCTGTGCAGTACAGCTTCACTCCCTCTATAGCAGTGCCAGCTGCTTTGCAGGTTGTGTTTAATCCCCTTGGCTTGGGCGGGACTCTCCAGTAACAGATTGACTGTTACTACAGAGATTGAGATACCCTCATTTTCTCTCCTACTTCCCTCCTGCACCACCTTTGCTTGCTCTGTGATGTGCCAAGTTTTTTCTCTATTAAAAGAGTTTCTGAGGCTCTGTTCAGAGCATGCCAGTGTTACTTCCCTGCATTGTGCTGGTAGGAACCGTTTCCTTCCGGGGAATAAGGGACGAGTTCACATCCCAAACTCCAGGCTCCCACATGGCACCATATTACAAAGATCATAGATAGAGATCAGCCAGATGCTAATAAATAAGAATAAGGTTTCCAGAATTTCCAGTTTAAGATGTAAAGGTTTCCAGCTACCTCATAATCCCTCACTGAAAACCAGCCAAAAACTCCCAAAAAGGGGCAGACAGAAATTTCCCACAACATGGGGAAACCCCCTCCTGGCATGGAGGTGGTATAAACGTTTCCTTCTGCTGAAGGGGCATGGCTGGACTCGAGTGACACAGTGAAGCACACGGAGCAGGGACCGTGCAGCTGGGAGCAAGTCTGCTCCGTCAGCTACAAATAATGTAGTTTACACTGCCCTTGAAGTTCCAGAGCTGCTTGGGGGCCCCTGGCCCTCAGCTGCCTGAGGATAAGTGCAGTCTTTCAGCTCTTCTCAGGCTGAACAAGGTATGAATTTAACACATCAAGGACTGAGCCTTCAGCTTTGGCTTTAATTCCCTTTAAGGCTTGGTTTACCTTAAGATGCTAATGCACCGTGAGGTAAATGATGAGCTCCAAGCCAAGGAGCTGTTCCAGATCAGTTGGTTAAAAATCCTGTATGAGCTACACGGTGCCAGTGGTGGCCACAGCAGCTTGTGCCACCATGACTGGGGACAGAGATTGACCAGCCCTCTCAGTAGCAGCACCTGCCCTGGCACAGGTACTTTGCAATAGGTGCCAGCGCCATGTACTGCTGTCCTACTGCCTGCATTCCAGCCTGCAAATATCCCTAATCTTGTTATCCCAGACTAACATGCTTGTGTGTGTCAAAGCCTGAGATTATCCTATTCCAACCAGCTTTCATATACTAGGGAAACAGTTAAAAGCAAATAGCTGGAAAGCCTCCGTGTATAAACAAGCTGTTCCATCAAGGAGTCTTTTACAGTTCATTTCAAGGGGACTGAATTGAAAGAAAATAAGAAAGAATCATGATTTCAAACTGCTAAAAATGTTTAAAGGTTTGAATTTATATTTCTATTTTTTAAAAGAGAGGATCTACTTTCCCCCTCAGACTTAAAAAAATGCCTTTTACAAATCCATCTGTCAAGGTAAATACCTCAGTCCTCAGCCCTAAGACTTTCTAACATCTAGTCTTTTTGAATATATCTTTTTCAATTCTAAAGGACTATTTGAAATGCTTGTCTCTTAGCTATTTACATACAGAGCAAGCTGTTCATTTACATTACGTGCTCTCAGTGTATTCTCCGAGTCCTTTGTAAAGCAGATTGTTCTGAGAAGTACCTTGTCTTTCACACATATAATAGCTTTTCAGAAAAATATAACTAAGAAACCCTGAAGTTAAAATCTTTACTAAGAAATAATTTAAAGGTAGAATAGGTGTGATTCTCATTTATGCTGGAGCAACTTTGTATCAGTAAAGGGATACTAAGGCAGTTAAATTATCATTTACTATCATTTAAGGTAATTCTGTGCTGCCAGCATAAGTGGTATAAAAAGGTGACATGCAAATACAAATCAGACCAAATATACTACTTTGAAGTGGTCCAAATTATGTTTGTAATTTCCTATTTTAATGTTGATTTACCCTTTGGCAAGAGCATCTTAGAGAGCACTTTCATAGCATCTTTAATGCCATCATGCTTCTTCTTGCCTCTTGTTGGAGGAGTTATAAAAATATGTCAAAGTCTGTGGGCCACGAAAGATTAATGGACTCACAAGAAACTCACTCAACTAGATTTTCAAATTACTTTCTTGTTCATGTGCAGTAATGGTCCCAGCTGTGAGCAAGATGTGGTCAAAAAGTACAGCTGTTGGTTATTCTTTGAGAGGATAAATCTGTTTTAATTCAGTATCACGTACCCTACATTTTGAAAAAGGCATATGGGATTTCGTCACACCTCCCTCTCAGATTCTCATCTGAGCTGCTGCTATTTGGTTACATAATAGCTGGTTTTCTTTGTCCTCTCAATACACACAAACCCCGAGATCAATCACCTATTGGCAGGAGAATTATCCCAGCATGGGAATGGGCCAGCGCTGCAGAGGGAGCCCAACAATTGCTACTCGTCCCTCGTTTCCTTCCTTCCACCAGAGCTGCCAAGCTATAGTTCAAGGACAAAGAAGAGGACAGATTGCCTGTAGCTTTCTGTGAGCTACTGTACCAGCCCCCTGGGACCTTTAATAGAAGGGCTGAACTAGTCTGTCTTTTCTGGGGCAGATCCATTGTCCATACTGAGCCATAATGAACCTATCCTGATGCTACAAGTGTCCATTATTAATTGGCTAGCAGGCCTATTTTTCCTTTTTTATGGGTCCCTGGGAGAAGCATTGGAAGAGACATAAGAATAGGCAATGAGAGATGGCATGTTTAAGAAGCTCATAAAATAAGAGCACTCTGAAATGCCTTGCCTTTGACCTTCAATCCCATTGCTGTGATTGTCTAAGGAATATAGTAACACAATAACTTTTGAGAAAACAATAGGAACCTAGGAAGAACCAGCTAACTGCATGCAGGTTACTGGTCAAATTCTCCTCAGTTTCAGTGGATTCTACTTCTGCATGGAAAACAAGTTCATTTTTATGCTACACCATGCTGTCTCCGAGTCTGAAGCCAAGGAACGCAGGCATGGCCAAAGCATATCACACTTAGGCTGTTTGCCAATTTCCTGGACTATATATTTCAAATGAAAGTGTAAGAAAGTATTTATTAGATGGAGCTGTGAAATTTAGCTCTGTTTTGAAACTCTCCTTCTGATCCCAGTGTTCAGAACTGTCTTCAGAGCATGAAGTAAAAGGCTTTTGTCACTTCCTGCACTTTAGAATTAACAATTAAATTCTGGATATTTTCCTTATTAATCGGTGTCCAGTTCTCTTTGAATTGTGTTCAATCTTTGCAGCATTCAAGGGAGCAAGTACCACTCACATCATATGAGAAATTTTTTCCTTTCATCCACATGGAACTTCACTGGGTATCTCACATTGCTTAGGCTGTGAAATGGAGAAAACAGAATATTGTTCTGTTCTGAGTCTCTGGATTCATCACTCCTTTACATACTTCTCCTATGTATTCTGCTATTTATTTTTATTCAGAGTTGAACAATACCAGTCCTGTCAATGTCTTTGTGCTACGTGCTCATTTATGCTATGTGGTATCTTCAGATGGATGTGATCTATCTACCACTGTTCGCCTTTCTTGTGGTTTGAATACCACACAGGCTATCACTACTTTTCGTGATATAATCCTTCGGGATTAATAAGATTAATTTTGTTCTACATTTTCTAAAACCTTTTCTAAAGTTCTGTCTCATGGCTCTGATGTCAAAGCCATGCAATATAGCTCTCCCTAGGCCTCCTTGACAATGAAAGGCTATTTTTCACAATCTTAAAACCCTTTAATTCATTGCATGTCACTTTGTTTCTTTAAAAGCCCCCCTTGATTTTCAGATGTCCCCTTTTGGGCAAGATGTCTTTGATCATGGCCCCATTGTCTAGAAAAAAATGCCCCATATACTGAAGAAAGAGACATAATGGATTGCCTTTCCTCACTTATGTGTGCATAGACTGAGTTCTGCTTCTTCAACATTTTGAGCCCAAAGAGAGATTATTCACCACAATCTGCTTTTTTCCTAGAAAGGGCTAGGGTGCTCCAGGAAACATCTTTCCTCCACATTGAATTCCTGTGCCAGACATTATCTGTTGAATTCATTTGTTCCCAACTAGGATGCTGCATTCGTGACAATGTGGAGTAGACCCCTCTGGAGGCCAGCAGGAGAGAGGGGGGAGGCAGATGGGATGGGGAGGATGAAAGAAAGGAGTGAAGAATGAGGGCTCAGTGCAGAAAGATACCACAGCACAGCCGAGGCACTGACAGGCAGAGCAGAGGGGCAGGAGCTGCCATAGGCTCAGCCCTCTCTGCTGACAGAAGGAAATTTTCTAGAGGCCGGGGGGGAGAGGGCACGGTGGCCGCAATGCAGGAATTCAGTGAGTTGAGAAAAAGCTATGTCTGGGGGAAAGGGCCTGCCAAACAAGGACACAGCAGGCAAGGAGAGAACGATAGATGAACCCCTTCTTATATTCATTCTGTCTCAACCTACTCACCTGAGGTTTTCTGTTGTTAAAATTGTTATTCTAGTTTACCTTCCATTAAAACCTGGGTTGTGAGTTCAAAAGCCTTACCAGTCTTCCCTGGCAGCTCAGTACATGGAGGAGGTCTTTGCCTTTTCAGACTGGAAGAGCTCCACCTCAAAGATGTGGCCATCTGCAGGTCTCAACACACTTTCCATATTTCTCGTTATTTTCCCACAATAAACAAACACATTCTAAGGGCTGCATTATCTTTCCTGGCTTTTTTTATTAATAATGGGCAAGAAACACAATTCTTCCCCCAGAGCTGATATTGATGGGAGCATAGAGTCCTTTGTTCTTAGTTCATACTTGCACAAAGCATCTCATTAAAGTAAACCTAAGTTATTCCTTCAATAAGGCATGAGTCATGCCTGAGAAAAGACTCCAAGATCTGGTCACATTGCTATTGGGAGGGTATTGCTCTACTGGGAGTTGTCATTGCTCAAGGTGAGATAAAAGTTTCATACCAATGGGGTAGGAACCGAATGCTCAAAAGATTTCAAACTGCTTCTGAAAATAAGAAATGCAAAGGATTTATATGCTATCTTTGTATAATCTTTCCATTGAAATTCCAAGTTCTATTGAAGAAAATAAGCTACTATGTATTAAACCTTTGGGCAGAATTGAAAAGAAGCTGAAAACAAGATATGATCTCATCCTGACCATAATACCAGACTTCCCTTATTTTACGCAGAGCTTGTTTTGAAGCTTATTTTGAGTTCATTTGGCAATCAGCCACATTTGTCCCTTTTCCCTCTCAATTTGTCCATTTCAATGCTGCCATCTTGTGGGCCTGCTTAACTGTCTGGAAGATGCTGAAAAAAGTTCCTTATTGAAGCCAAGAGCTATAGACTTCACAGAAATCCTTTCCTGCCAAGGACATTCCATTAATGTTTCTGGTTGTTCTTATTTTTGTCCTAATCTCATTATGAATTGCAAAATGTGGAACCATTACGGTCCAAAGAGATACTGACAATCAGAAAATATATCTGATAAGTAAGCCAGAGCTTTCTGTATGAGTCTTCTATGTTGCAACATTGCTATCAGATAATGCGGGCACATCAGAGGAGTTAATCTAACCACACAAAAAAAAAAAAAAATCTCAAAATATGGGTCATAAAGAGACGAGAAGAAAACACATCGTTTACAAAAAATAGTGATTTTTCATCTGTTTCCCAGGAGGGCTGCTCTTGCTATGGCTTCTCAGAGTTTCAGGAAAGAATGGTTATGTTAATGGTCAAATGTATGCATTTGTTTTGAAGTACAAAATCTGAATTACACAATTAATAATCACGTGTCATCCCCCCTTTTCCCTCTTCCCTTGCAGAGCTGCCACTATACAATTTCAACTGTGCCTTTGGCTGGGGATCCCAAAAGACTTTGTGCCACTGGGAGCATGACAACCAGGTGGATTTAAGGTGGGCAATCCTGACCAGCAAAACCGGGCCGATTCAAGACCACACAGGTAATCATGAGTTCGTGATGTGGCCATTTTACATGGGACAAGATTGTTCTGTTTAATACCAATGTCTTCCAAAATCACGGGAGAGTGAATTATACCTAAAATACATGAAGTCACAAAGATGGTTCTCCAGTAAACCTAGTCCATTATAGGTAATCACAACTGACTATGATTGTCGTTTCTGTTGGGGAATAAAGATTGTTTCTTGTCAGGAGCTGAAGATATTCCCTTCCCCTGACTTGCCTTTGGATATCATCACCAGGGGTAGAAAAATATCTGAATTACCCAATATTTTGCAAGTATCACTTACCAACTAATACAGTTGGTCAGCTAATGAACAGACCTCACATTATTCCTGTTCGTAGTTACAGGGACAACCCACCACAGAAAAGTACTGTATGTAAGTGAAACTTCCCAGATGGGTGTGTTACCACGCCCTTCTCCTTTCCAGAAGGAGTTGGAGATTACAGCCATCCTCTGCTCACAAACAGTTTTTCAAGAAATATCACCCTGGGGAATTGATTGGTTTGTTTTGTAGTACCCAACTCATAGCTCAGCATAATTAGGCAATAAATTTGCTGCAGGCTAGTGGAGAAGGGAGGGCACTGTGTGACCTGCACAGCCTCTCACTTTAGTGTTCTCGCTTGCATATGTGCAGATTAATCAAATGGGTTGAGATGAATCCCCTTTCCCACTTCTGCTACCCTTTGCTTAATGAGAATGACAAGGAAATTAGACAAAATTGGACTTTTTAAATTCTGAGACACTTTCAATTGAATCTTAAGACAAGTACAGTAGTTTCAGGGGAAAAAAAACTTGTAATACTTTGACTATAAATGGAATTGCACAAATAAATGGCATCAAATTAACTAAATGCAGTTAGCTGAAGTGAAGGCTGTAATGGTGGAAAAATTGATGTAGAGTAAAGTGAAATGGCTCAGTAGGATCTGACATTGAAAGGAGGTTAAAAGCTATGTTAGCCAGAGACTGACAAAATCTAAAAGGCATGCATAAGTAAAGCTCTAATTAAGACAATGAAGACAGAGTTCCTGACCTGGCACTGCAATAATATTCTGAAAATGAGAGCTATCTGCACTTTGCCATCAAGGATTATAGAGAGAGAACCTGTCTTCAATCAGGAGATGAAGAAATTATATTCTTCAAATGAGATTTTGTTGTTTCCAGTGGGCCCTGCTAGTGCAGAAAACTTATTTGTTCCATGAGCTGTAGCTTTAGTAAATCTTACAGGCAGCCCCTTTTTCTCCTACTGCATTAACTTCCAATATTTTCCAAAATTTTCTTTGAACTCTAAGAGCACCTTCACCTGCCAGATTTGCCATTTGCCTGCCAGCAGGCACAGAGTGAGTGGGGTGGATGTGGATGCAGACCATGAGCAGTCTGAATGGCACTGATGTCCCAAACAAACCCTCAGCCACACAACGAGGCGCCCCTATGTATTGGGAGAACCACAGTGAGCAACTCCCAGGCATATCTTTCACTCAGACACATGTGTAAAGCTGAAAAAAATACACAGAAGTAATCTTCAACTGCAATTGCTTGAAGACAGCAGGATACACTGGATGTCACTTCAAATTATATATCTTGTGATGAAATCTGGCCAGTGTTAGGTCTTCCAACTCAGACAGCCATCCTAATGCTGTGATTATTTTCCTTTTTTCCTCCCTCTGGATTTCCCTATTACCACTCTTTGATGAGATTTGCACATGTTGTGCTGCTTTGCACAGTAGCAAAGCTGGAAAGAACATATAGACATAAGCATTCCTGCTTAAGAAGCTGGACAAGATGTTAGTGCAGAAAGACAGGAAAAAAAGAAAAGAAAAAAATAAAGCCTAATTTTTTTTTTTTACAATTTAGCATCATCTCCTATAAAATTCTTTGACATGCATGTTGGGCAGGATACCTCTAACTGCTCACAGAAAGATCCAAACAAAAGAAAACACCCTTGCCTCATGTTAGAAGAAATACTTTCCTTTCTTATTTATTAGGTCTATCCACTGGGTTTAACCCACTCCTCTTTGTTCCTGGTTCCCCTCTCACTACTCTGTCCTTCTTTTGCTTACCAGAGTAGCAATGCTCATCTTCCTGTCGTCACTGGTGCAGGACTATACCATTGCAATCAAGCAAGTCTCAATTATACATTATTTCACATGAAATTCAAGAATGTCATGTATAGACAAAGACCAATGCTGATTAAGCACCATCCTTCCAAAACATCTTTTTTTGCCTCTTTTTAATTTTCTTTTAAGTGTTGGTATGAGCAGTGATATATATACTTATTTCAGCAATATTAGAGAAATTGTATTTCTTGTTGTTACTTTTATCCTTCCTACACTTAAAATAACTTTGTACCTATGTCAATAAATGCTGACTCCACCCTTTTGTGTGAGTGCATTGCACATCCAATCTATTCTTACATACACCTGGATGAACTTTGTGTTTTTCCACCACGACTCTCTGCAAAGACACTGTTCAAAAGCTGACTGGAATGGATGTGTGGCTGATGTAAATCAGAAGCACTTCTCTATAGTCAATATCTTACTTAGCAATTTTCTGTTACCAAACTAATCACACTCTCACGTGCTTCTCTCTCAGCATGATTAAGAAAGCAATTTTCCAAGTTAAGGGTATTAGGTGTACAGATTTCAACGTGTATAAATCCATTATGCCTTTGAAAAAGTACCAGCTATAATCTTACTCTTTCAGGAAAGGGCTCACAAATATATAGAGCCCAATATATTATTACAAAAATCAAGGGCATAACTCTGACACCATCTGGGACAATGCTCAGCCTCCATTTGGGAAGACTCTAGATCTCAGTTCCTGATCTCTGACCACGGCTGTTCAAAGTCATTTCACCCTTCAGTGTTCTTCCCATTCTAATCTTGCCCCTTGAGCACAGATTACTTCAAACAGAGATTTTTTTTTTTTTTTATAGTTCTTTGCACAATTAGCATAGAGTAAACCCCAGGGATTTCTCTTTAGCCTGCTGAACCAGGCCTGGCTGTTTTCAGGAGGTGCACACTGACTAATGGAGCACATGCCATCTCACCAAACATGCTTGTGCCTCCTTCCCTTAGCAAAAGCAAGTGCCATGTGTGTTTCGTGTGGTGAGCATGCTGTTATGGTTCACTCTTGGCACAAAACATCCCAGTGAACAGCAAAGGAGATAGCCAGAAGAAAGTGTAGAATAACAGAATTGCTTGGGTTGGACAAGACCTTTAAAGGTCATTTAGTCCAGCCTCCCTGCAATGACCAGGGACATCTTCAAACCTGACCTTGAATGTTTCTGGAGATGGAGTGTCTACTTCCTCTCTGGACAATCTGTGTCAATGTTTCACCCCCATCAAATGTCTTCCTTATATCTAGTCTGAATCTACTCTCTTTTAGTTTAAAATCATTACCATTTAGGCTGTCACTATAGGCCCTATTAAAAAGTTTGTCCTCATCTTTGTTGTAAGTCTCCTTTACTGGCTGAAAGGCTGGAATAAGGTCTCCCCAGAGCCTTCTCTTCTCCAGGCTGAATAACCCCAACTCTCAGCCTGTCCTCACAGGAGAGGTGCTCCAGCCCTCTGATCAGCTTTGTGGCCCTCTTCTTAGAGCATGTCAGCTTTCCTAGAGCTCCCAAAACAACCCCCTCTGACTCTCTTGTTTGTGATGCTTGACCCATCACCATGGAAAGAAAGCAAAAGATAGGGGGTGGTCGGGGATTCTTACGTTAACAAAGAAAATTAAAGCTAGTAGCTATTCCTAACACAGTCCTTCTGTCACAGTAGGAGATGGCAATTTCATTTACTCACAAGCTGATGAAAGCCAGAAAGGCAAAGTGGCCCGACTGCTGAGCCCCGTGATTTACTCGCAGAACTCTGCCCACTGCATGACGTTCTGGTACCACATGTCCGGCGCGCACGTCGGCACCCTGAAGATCAAACTGCGCTACCAAAAGCCGGATGAGTACGACCAGGTGCTGTGGACCCTGAGCGGGCACCAGGCAAACTACTGGAAGGAAGGACGTGTTCTTCTCCACAAGTCTGTGAAACACTACCAGGTGAGCTTGGCTGCTGCTCGCTGAACTACCACGGCCAAGGCCAGCAGCACCTCGCTGGTCGTGTTTTATACACGGCAGTAAAAGATGCCACTGAAGGATTTATGCAGACAATATTACACCTGCAGATGAGGTACGCTTGCTGTGACTAATAATAGTGCAGTATTTCATGGTATCTCAGATTGCAGTGAAACAAGCACTTTCTTATCAGATGCCAAATAAATACTTTGTAAGTCATTTATCATCAGTCACAAAACTGCCTCTTTGCCACAGTTTTGCTGATGTAAAATTCTTTCATGAAGTCGTGACAGTGCATAATTTACAGTTGCCTGTATAACTTCATAAAGGCAGGCAATGCAGATTTTCGGGACACAATCAAAGCACATGTAAGTGTGACATCACGGCAAGTGAAGATGTGTGTAAACAAATAATTAAGAAATCCTGACTGCTGCAATTGTGTGCTAACATGAAAACAATGTGACCACTATCTTGTTTTTCCAGGTGGTTATTGAGGGAGAAATTGGAAAAGGAACTGGAGGAATTGCTGTGGATGATATTAAAATTGACAATCATGTAGCACAAGAGGATTGCCGAAGTAAGTGTGAAAAGCAAGAGAATTGTCATCCAAAACATTGTTTATTTTGTTTTCATAGCTGGTTTTACCTGTGTGAAAGGGATAGATATTATTAGCAATGTTTCCACTGAAAATATCCTTATTCAGCCCATAGCTTTATTCATAGTAAGTGCCACTGGTGTCACCATGGTATGGCAGCAGTTTGGATCAGAATTGGCATTCTACTGACATGGATCACAGCATATTCACGTTCTCACATCTTTCCCTGTATTTCATATTGCTGTCCTCTTTAAATTTCTCTGCTTTTCCTATTGCAGGACCCTGTTTTAACTAATGCACAAAATCCAATTTTATTTCTTCACCGTTTTTAGGTCACTTACTATGAAGCCTTCTTAAATTCTTTTTTAAAGGACCATATCAAACCCTCACAGGATAAGCAGATAGGGTGAAAGGGCCCCTGCTCTGTCCTCTGCTGTCCTGTCATTCTGAGTTTGCTGTGGCTCATTTGCTGTAGTCGTCAGCTCCCAGACATGTGGGACACAAAGCAGGGTTAGGACATGGCCTTTCCCAAATCTGAGCCAGGCTATTCCTGAGATGCTCTTTGAGCCCTTTTATTCCTGGCCAGTCCTGAGTTATTCCAGTCACTGCTGATCATATGCACATTGCGTACTGCACGTAATTTGGCAGCAGCAGCCCCAGATAAACACAACTGCACACTGTCCTTCATAGTGGAGATGAAGCAATTAGTTTTATATAAAAGAGGGAATAGAAATGAGAACTCAGCATTAAGAAGACAAATGTATTCTGTGTGAGTTGGCAATACAACTAAGAGCAATAGTAGAGGGTGTTCCTCACCTTTTGTAGCTAACATCCCTTTGAGGGTAACATGATAGTCATCAGCTACGTGGTAATTTCACTGCAGGATGAGAAAACGGTACAATCTCTTTTTATCACGTGGTCCAGCCCCTGGGGTTCATCAAATGCCACCAGAGTGGCAGTTAGCAGGAAAGAGAGGCAGGACGCACTGCTTAGTCCTCCTGCAGTGTCCTCAGTGCCAAGAAAGGTGCTGGGACCACAGTGACTGTGTTTAATTGACTCCAGCATGAGAAAAAAAAATAACTTCTTTCCTACCTCCATGTTTTCGTTTTTCAAACCAAATGTTGAGCAAAGATTTCTGCCTGAGGGAGCTAAACCCAAAAGCTCTGTCTGAAATCCAAACACAAGTGGGCTCGCTGCAGTCAGTGAAACTATTCTTGTGATTAACTATGCCTATGCTGATGAAGTGTTATGGAATTGGGCTCCAAAATTGTAAATACAGTGAATGAGATGCTAATTCATTACACTGATTTCTCTTTCCCAGGCATGGAAAACCCCTGCTGATAACTAAAACTGTGCCAAGACTGGGCGGAGAAGAGTTTTTTAATCTTTCTTTTTTTCTCCATTAATTTTCAGAGCCCATTATAATGAACAGCTCTGTCAAGCCGCCATAATAATGCTCTGACACAGGAAAATCTGCTATACCATTATTGCCAGCATGATAGTCAATCAGTGTTTGTAACCCTAATAATCAATGTCAATTCTTTTGCTTCATTAGAATCAACTGATGTGGAGAATGAAGTAGATGAAGAAGAAGACCCAGAAAGTAATCAAACAGGTAAAAATTGTGTTATTTTTTAAAAGGGAATGAATTTTAATGTGTATTTTAATGTGAATTTTTGCATTCTATTTATTTATTTATAGATTTGTTCTCTAACTGCATATTGTATTAAGGTGTTTTGATTCATCTGGATGAGATGATAAGAAAACTTACATTTATTTGAAGTTTTTAATAGTTTTATTTTTCCATGTCATATGGACTTATGGACTTTTTATTATTTGCACCTATCTCAAAAATTTCAAATTTCCATGTACCTAATTTGTTACATTATATTCATATCTCTGCAAGTACATTATAGCCCCTCAATATTTTGTTACTTAGAAGGCTTGTCCACTGCTGAAGAAAGCACGATCATTATATCTTACAATTTATGACTCGCACTGTGCCTCAGTAATTAAGCTCAAAACTCTTCAGGTTAAATGTTTCAGAGACCTGGCTGAAAATGCCATTTTATGACCAGTCTACCAAAGCATTATCATTTCCAATTATGATAGCTGTATATGGATCATTAAATGGATCATAATTCTCATATTGTTCCAATAATAGAATATACTTGCATTTTTCAGGCAATGAGCTTGATTTTTTCTGTTACAGTCAACAGGATTGCTATAATTGATTTCAGTGAAATAGAGTTTGTCCGAAAAGACTTTTTGGTTTTTCCAGCAACAATTACAGGGTTTGCTGCTTTTGGATCATTTTCATAAATGAAAAAGGTTTTGAGGGGAAACATTATGATACCCAGTGAATGTTTTACACAAGAGGGCAGAGTGCTCTTCTGTGTCAGTTTCTGCCACTATTTCCACTTCAAGACACAATCTAAAGTCATTGAAGTAGAAGCAAAATGGCTGGATATTCCCAGCTGATGTCTTAGGCTCTAACCTCTCACACTGAGCTGAGTAGGATCTGATTAACATTTTTGAGCTAAATACTGCAACATGACAAAATGCAATCAAAAGGCCTTGTTATTCACTCCCAAGACTCCCACTTAATCCAAGGCAGAACCAGAGCTCTACTAACAGGCAGCAGATTCAAAGATTGGAGAACAGTCTGGAAAAAATCCACAGCTATTTGGGCCACATTACAGTTTCCAGCTATTTATGACTACTTTCAAGAAGCTAGGTTTTAAAATTATGTAAAAAACGTATGTCAAAATAATCGATGGTCTTCTCCAAATTTCCAGTGTATTAAGCAAAGTTCTAACTAGGATCAGTTCTGAAAATTTTGCAATTCTTTACTCAATTTCAGGGTTTACACCTCCATACCGTACAGGTGAGGACTATGATGACAACATCTCCAGGAAGCCAGGCAATGTCCTGAAGACCCTAGATCCAATCCTTATCACCATCATAGCCATGAGTGCGCTCGGGGTGCTTTTAGGAGCCATCTGTGGAGTTGTTCTGTACTGTGCCTGTTGGCACAATGGGATGTCGGAGAGGAACTTGTCTGCACTGGAGAATTATAACTTTGAACTGGTTGATGGTGTAAAACTGAAGAAAGATAAACTAAACACACAGAATTCATACTCGGAAGCATGAAGGCGTAAAGCGACTGGAGAAGTCAGAGAATCGGGATGGAAGGACATAGCTCGGTCGTGCTGGGGAACTGTTGATCTTTTACTGTACAGGCTGAAAAGTGCATTGATGACACTGAGCCAAGCTTTTCTCAGGAGCTTCAATGAGTGTGTAACCGATGAACATGGACAACAATCTGTGTTAACAACCTGAATCATGTACAGTCTGCTTTTTCTGTTGGTTTTATTTGAAATAATCGAATGCTGGTGTTGAGACCAAGTATGATTGACTTATAGTTCATTTTGTCTTTCTTTCTCTCCCTCTCTTTTGTTTTCTGTTAATGGATAATTTTGTTTTTACTGTGCAAAATCCAAGATGCTGTCACAAAATGTATTCAGTGGGGTCCTTTGGATGGACATGCTGTCTGTAGCTCAGTGCCCAGAAAATATTGGAGTAACAGCAATTTAGTGGACTTCTGCTCCTGTATTTGTGTATAATTGCTCGTGTTGTGCATAGGCAAAGAAGGGTTAGGATGTTTTTGAAAGTACTGCTGCATCAGTACCGATATAGCGTGTCAGCTCTGTTTACGAAGCAATACAGTCAAATTTTATTGATGTTTTTCAGTGTTGTACTAAATTTTGTGCTTGTGAACTCCATAAAAGAGTATGTGCCATCATCAGACACAACTGGTAACCAAGTGTACTGCCTAAAAACTAAACAAAAAAAGTCCTTGGCACTGGCTAGTGTATGTCCTCTCAAGTGCCTTTTTGTTTGTACTGCTTCTCATTGTGTTAACATTAACTACAGCTTCTCTGCAGTTACGCCCTTGTCTTTAATCATATTCTGATGGCCCACTGATTGAAAGAAAAGTATATTTTAGTGTAAGAAAATAGCCTCAGCCAAGGCAAGGGCTAATCAGATTTGACAACCTGGCTCGATTGTTCTGCTTTCTGTATTTCAACTTCATGTCTCTTGACCCTTTTGTATAAAGCTGCAATATCCCCTTTTATTGTTCTTTCATATAGAATGTATTTTCAAATGTAAAATCTCTCTCACTTTCTCTTCTCTTCTCTTTCTCTCTCTTTGTCTCTCTGAGTAGGTTGCATAAGCATTTGCCATTGCCAAGGAAAGAAAACTTCAGCTTTAACTTGCTGGTAATGGCAAAGGATTTTATTAGAGTTTGTGTTAAAAAATAAGGGAAAATTCTTAACTTTATCCTCCAAAGTCGAACTTTGGGTTTCTTCTTAACAGCATAAAGTGACAGTATCTTTTTTCCTGATGTCATGAAACATGTCTTTTATCCTGAACATCTTGCCTGTTAATTACACTGGGGAAAATGTTTCCCTTACTGAAAAGATTGCCTTTAAAATGAGAAACTTTCCTCCTCTTGCCCCTACCTGAACTCGGAGTTCTGTTCTCTCAGTAACCGTGTATTTTCATGCTAATCAATGCTAATTGGGCTTACGCGTGGGTACTGAGGGCAGAATGAAATCCCACAGTGTATGTAGGGTATGTTCTTACCATCATGTTATATCCAATTGGCATTTCATACCAGGAGGTTTCTGTCTGACCACAAGTGCAGACAGTGGCCAATTCAGTGAACTGAGAACTCTAAGCTGTTGGGAAAATGTGTTTGACAGTGATTTTTTTTAATATTTTAGGGCAAATACTATTGGTCAGATAATATCCAACAGCCTATGCAGCTGGTCCAACAGGGTAAAAAGAAACAAGAGCATGTTTCCCACAGGGGTCCACACAAGGCAGCGAGGGAGCAGAGGGGTCACTCCCCTCCTGCAAGGGGTGCCCTTGGGTTTCTGCAGTGACCTGCACACAGCACAGCCATAACTGGGGGGCAGCTTCAACCTTCCCCTGGGTATCTACCAACCAGCAGATAAAACCAGTGCAAACATGGGGAAAGGAACATCCTACCAAGTGCTGAGCTCATGTTTTTCCTCACTGAATTTCCTGAGTAGAGTCAGGGAAGTGATTGGGACTTTCTGAGTTAGTCTTTTCCAAAATTGCTTTTGTAGAAGAGCAATGAAATATCCTGTCCAGGATTAGGATTAAAGAAGGGCTAATGCAGCCTTGAATTACTTGGAGCAACAGAATCCACCCCTATTTATCAACCAAACATTTTGAAGTGTATAATTTCAACAGTATGAACTATAAAACCAAAAAATATGTAGAAAATCCACTAGTAACCCAGAAACTGTAGAAAAAGGAGGGAGACAGTAGGTAAAAATGAGGTTTGAAGTTGAAAATATTTTAAAGGAAGATCCAATAGAAAAAAATGTGGACGGTTGCTACTTCAGAGGGGTCCTAAAGGCAATGACTATCAGGAAAACCCAAACACCCACTTCAGGTCATCAAACTTTAGACTGATGGAAGAATTACCTCCCCAGCCTCTCAACTTTGGGTCCTCCAAAAGGTGAGACAGCGCACCTAAAGCCTGAAAGTTTTGCCTAAAAGTTAGACATCCCAAGTGAGATATCCCAAGTGACAGACTCACTTTGTCAGAGGTAGAATTTTCATTGGTTTCTAACACTGTAATTTGACCATAATGGTATTGCAGCAGCTAGTTAATTAACCCAAAGAAGAAAAGGATTTTTCAAAACTATTTTCAGCACATCACCATTGTGTGAGTCAGGAACTAAGGGTCTGTTCTCCTTAGACGAAAAAACTTCTAGTCCACTAACTTGACTAAGAGTTACATGCTTATATTGCCTTGAAGAGAAAATCTCATTGGGGAGCCCAAGCCCAAAACTTTTTGAAATATTCCCACTGATTTCAATAGATTGTGGACCAGCTCTAGGTCTTGATCTATTTGAACAGAAAAGCTGATAGCTGGTGGGTTTTTTCCTTCTTTTAACATACTGAGAATAGAGAACATAGAAAGGAATTTATCTCCTTTGTGGTCTTCAGACATTACTATGATAATGAGGATCTAGCACTGAAGATTTGATTTCTCTGAAGGTAATAGAATTAAAGTTGCCCTTCAATAAAGGAAAAATGATACTGCAACTTTACATTGAAAAGTATCTTGCACTGATAAATATATTTAAAAAAATTATATGTTTATAAAGTTATTAATTTGTAAAGGCAGTGTTACAAAATGTTCAGTTTATATTGTTTTAGATTGTTTCATAATTTTTAAAGTGTAAAATAACATATTTTTTTCTTTATTGAAAAACTATAAAAATCTTCTGTAGTAAAATGATTTAATTTTACTGGTATATTATTGCTTCATGTTTTGTACCATCATAAAACTTTGTGCAAATTTTTTTTACAGAAATTTTTATTTTCTATGACAATATGACACTTGTAAATTGTTGTTTCAAAATGAACAGCGAAGCCTTAACTTTAAATGACATTTGTATTCTCAGACACTGAGTAGCATAAAAAAACCACATAGAACTGAACTGTAACTTAAATTTCCAAACTATGACTACTACATTCCAAAGAAACAGTTGAATTAAACATTTTCATAAAATATCCCACAGCTGATGTATTTTATTATACTAAAATGGATTGGTATTATTAAATGGCTGGTTTTATTTAGCATCTTGCAACAAGCACAGTGTTTTAATCACAATTATATTTGTTGTTAGGCAGCTCCAACAAACAGATACCTTGGTGGGTTTGTTCATTGTTCAGGATAGAGGGATTCACCTTTGCCTGACTTGTTCTCTTTCCTTGCTGGAATACATTCCCACAACCTGATTTTTAGCCAAACAGGTCGGATTTCAGAGGACAAATCTGCCACCACTGCCCCTTGCCATGGGCCACCCAATGTGACACCCCATGCAGATGTTACACCCCCCTTGGGGCTTGCTCTTGGGCAGGGGTGAGATTTACTGCCAAGTAATGCCCATTTTTGATGTGTTATTCCATTAAATTTCTGCTCCTGCCGTAAGGTTTGCACTCATAAGGTCCCTGCAAATTTCTGCCATCAGAGAATCATCAGAACTCACCCAACTGTGGCCAAATTTCCCAAGGGGGAGCACAAGTTGATGATCGGAGCAAATGCGGCCAGGGCAGCCCATTGGGCCTGGTTTGGCGTCAGCTGGGTGCCAAACTCAACAGTGGAACACATGGTCCTGTAGGGAGACCTTAAAGGAGCATCCAGATCAGAAGCTTTAGATTGCACATTTCCTGCTTTATGCAATACTTAACCTATTTTGTTTCCTTTTAATACTCAGCACTCTGCACCTAGAAGTTTGACAAATCTTTTCTTTACATTGCACGCATGAACAAAGCCCAGACTGTCAGTATGTCATTAGGTATAGTATAAACATTTTACTTCAGCTGCTTTACCACTCATGGGAAAAATACCATACTTATTACCATATACATGATCACTGTTAACACTTGAAAAGAATGTATTGAATCTTGTCTCCTCAAGAGAACAACGTTGTGTGTACCTGTTTAAAATATGAGGTGGAACTACAGCAAGCACCCGACAAAACCCCTACTCAGAGTAGGGATTGCTCCCAAAAGGTGGTTGTGAAAGTTGCTGTTGTCCGCAGAACCACTATACCCAAATTCCTTAGAGGTGTACTTCATTGCACTCTGTTTGCTTCTGTAATAACCAGCCACAGGGCTCTTTGAGGGAAAATAAATGGCAATGGAATTGATTAGTGAAAAAAAGAAATCTATAAAGTGACTCTGTGGAGGATGACGTTTAGGAAAGAGAGGCAAGTATTTTAAGTAAAGAAAATTCTCTTTCATTCAGGGAAAATTAATTTGCCTAGAAGCTAACAAGGGCTTGGTGCTAAACCTTCAGTTTTCCACACCAAATGAGCTGCATCAAGCAAGGACAAAAATAGTGCAATTGGATCTGAATTACTTTTCAGAACATAGCTTGTAAACTTGAAGAAAAAGAAGAGCAGATGGAAATAGCAGATGGGTCAGCTACAGACAAACAGTGCCAGAAGTGCACAGCTATGAGGGTCGTGGTCTGTAAAAGGGGTCTTTGGCAGGTAGTGAAAGCAAACCCCTTTATTATTTCACCAATCAAATGTACCATCCCAGATCCAGCAGCCACATAGCCAGTCCCATTTCCTTTCCTTTTGGCAGGATGTAAAATAAAATTGCACAGCAAAAGGCAGGTGCAGAGGAGAGGGTGGGGGCAGCACTGCTGGCACAAGGTTGGGTGAGGCCCATCAGCACCATGGAAATGACAGCAGTGCCCACTTGAGCACACCTGCCCTCTGGAATGAAGCTGCCAGTCCCGGTGGAGATGAAGCTCCTCCATTCTCAGAACCTACCTTTTATGAGGCATATGAAAACCTGACAGGTGCAAGTTAATATAGCCAAATTTTGACCCTCACAAGTCTTTTCTTATGTACAACTATTCTGTTCCCAAGTCAATTCTTCTAAGCCGCTTTGCCAAAGTCAAATGTCAAAGTTGGGTTGGATTGTGGCATCTGGACATTACATCCCAGAAGTAATTCCCTTCCCATTCCTTAATCTTCCTGTCCTTTGCAATACATTATGCCTAACAGCATATTGGTTCAAGCAACATTAATTTATTAGAGCTTTAATTTCTTATTTTATATCGTTCTATGCCTCAAGTCACCCATAACCACAATTTTATCTACAAACGTCTGTTAAATTATAACAGAGTGTGTCTGATTTTTTTTGTTTTTGCCATGGGATATGTTGTATAGATGTTTTATTTGCTGATTAGTCCCCCTGTAGTCCCTAATTGCTTTTCCACAGTAGGTCAGTTCTCTATATACATTTCCATTCTCATAGCTACACACAATCAAGCTCTAATCTTATCACCTCAGGACTGATGGTGTCTCAACGTTTACAACTGAAAATCTCATTAAAAAATCTTCTGGCATTTTTCACAGATGGATGGAGTCTTATCATGTGTCCAAACCTAATTCCATCTTCAATAATCATATTCTCCTATTTAAATTTACATTGTTTTTACTCATCTCTCAGACATTTGATTCATGTCCCTGTCGTTGTACTGCATCGCTGTGCACCATGCACTGTATTTTATCACAGACAGTTGTGTTTCCATAATGGGTGAGGTGGGTCTGAATTGAAAAAGGAATTGCAGTCTTACTGGAGCACCACTGGTACCAGAGAGAGAGGTCAGGTGTTTCTCTCAATGGTAGAAGGTAAGGAGAAGGTTTGTCAGGGTTTGTCAGGTGCTAGCATGACAAACACTGAGGTATTTGATGTTGAGAGTCTGGAGGGTAAAGGGCTTGCCTGAGGAAACAAGTACTTCTGGTGACAGGAGCTGCTGAGAGAATTGCCAGGAAACTCCATTCATTTCAATTCCTTCATTTTTCCCTGACAAAAAAAAAGCTTCTCAATTCTAAAAAAACATGCCTGCAATATAAAAATGTCTCTGACATCTGCCATGCACTTTTAAATCCACAGGCATGGAAGAAGGAACTGGGGCTACCAACCCATCTGTTAGCTGAACCTAAATGGGGGGTTACTAAATTCAGAGAGGCAATGGGTGTGGATGTGGCTTTGAAGATCCAGGCAGCATCTCAGGGCTGTAAGACTGGCATTCTTCATGCGTCATTTTCATCTTGAAATCTTTTCACCTTTATTCCCTTTCATATGCAACATGTTGGTTTATGCTACTTGTTTCAAAGTAAACCGCCTGGGCTGAACTACTGGTTTGTATGGTTTTCTACTATTTATATATTTTTCTGTTGTGCAATTTATGCTTCCTTCACTGTTCAAATACTTTTATAACATTTCCCTGTGCATTACTAAGGCATGAATAGCATGAAATAAGCTCACCCAATGCCACACATACCATGTGTCAGAAGAGAGAAGAGCCCACTTTGTCCCACAGCTCCTCTTCCACATCCCTTCCAGGGATGTGTACTCCATGTCAGAGACCCAGACACTACATCTTTAATAAATAATCTACCTTTCAGGGAGCCTCAATGCTTTCTACATCATGCCTGATACCTTTGCATTAAATATTGATATCAATATTCTTACTAAATATTTACTTACCAGCTTCATAACTGTGAGCATACCAGAGTGGGTCAGTGGGTCACCCTCATTTTGCCTTTTGAGACCACAGTGTCATCTTTGTCTACTTTTAACCTGCTAATCTATGTTTCTCATAGCTCTATCATCAAGAAAAAAAAAAAAAAAACAAATAACACAAAAGATAGCTCTACCCAGTTTCTATTTACATGACTGAAAAAAATCCACTGAATATGTAAAGAAATACAAATTTATTTTTATTTTGAAATATGTTTTTGTGGAGTGAAGCAGAAAGTCACCAGACTGGTTGAAGGTAGTATTTGAGATGTCTGTGAAGCAGTAAGGAAACAGCCACTGGAACCTTCTGAAAATTAACCTCTAACATCTGGAAAGGGTTAACAAGTCTGAAAAGTGATGAGAACACAGGAATATCAAAGTAGGCAGGTATTAGTTTTACCCCAAGCATGGCTGAAAAAATGGAAGAAAAGCAGGAAAATACTTAGTATTAACAGTAGATCATAAAGGACCTTCTTATGCTTGCTTCTACTAGTTTGTCTTTTAATTAGTCATCAGAAGATGGAAGGCAAAACAAGGAATGAACTGAACTCCAACTCAGTCCCACCTACAGCTCATGTGGAATAATCCGTGCTCTAGAGCTACCATGCATCTCTGAGACCGAGGCAAGGAGAAGTCGGCACCACGACCGTTCATGTGAAAGATCCCTGGCCCTCAACACCAACCCCTTTGCGTGTTCTCCAAACAGTTACATGCAGGAAACAATACCACTTTGTACCCATAACCTGCATTCCAAATGCATTTTGCATGTCCTACATTATATTATCTTCCTTTTGTATTTCTTTGGCCTTTCTTCTTCTTAAGATGAGGGCTGCCAATTAAGCCTCATATCCCCAGGCTCTGTCTTGTGTGGTGCAGGGCACCCCAGCTCCCATTTACCAGCTTGGGAAGCCCAGTGCGGGACCAGATCTCCCATTCTCTCAGCTGATGCTGCTCCGCTGCCTGAGCGTCTCCTGGCTTGATGGTTGTTTTGCATCACTATCTTGTTTGCAAGAGGAGGTCATTGAGAGTTCACCTGAAATCTAGACTCTTATTTCACTGCCATAATCTCTAGGTGGCTAAGGATCATCTTTGCTACTTTTAACAAGTCTTTTCACAATCTATACCCTTTTCTTCATGCGTGCTGAGGTCTTAAAGTGGTCAACTTAAAGCCATATATCTTGATAAAGTGGCTGAATTACTGCTGCTGAATGGGAGGCCATTATCTACAATTAGTTTATAGCTCTTAATAGCCATTATTGCGAAAGATGGATTTCTCGATAGGGTAAGTGTCTTACCAAAGATCCTGTTAGTAGTCCTGCTTATGAAAACTTAAATGGTAGCTGCTTTCTGGAAAAGATCAGGTTGCTCTCCAACTGAAATAAACAATTACCAGCTTATTACTATGGGTAATAAATAGGTTATATGCATTATAATAATTATTATAACTTAATATGAGGACTATTTGGTTCTTCTGTGCTTTGTACTGTATGCAAATGTGGGCAGCATTAGATAGACAGACTGAAAAAATACTGTGAGGATGTCACCATATGGTTTAAGAGAAAAATACCAAACATCTCACAACCAGAGGATGTAGGAACTTGCCTCAGAGTAGCAGCTTTTCTTTCTCTATTTACAGAAGTATGGTGGTTAGAAGAGTTAGAATGTGTGTCTGCCAATTCATTGGAGAAAACTATGGATTTATGAATCTCCTTGAGGAAGTGTCTCCTGATGAAGGACACGAAAGAGCAGAGAGTAGAGGCAGAGTAGATGGGGTCATGAACTTCATTTTACTTCTCATCAGGAGTAATAGTGCTAAACTGATAGCCAGTCAGATCTCTCATTTTCTTTAATTTAACGCTATGCTTCTTGCTCCTTGCATTACTGACCCCACATTATAACTGAACCATGCGTTTTATTACAACGCTAAGCACTGCTTTAAATGCACAAGAAGATTTCACTGCTTTTTATACTGAACAGTTATGTGTGGTGAGTTTTGTTCTTTACACATGAAGAACCAATTCAGAGCTAACAACTTGTATAATTTTAATCAAGTCTCATTTCACACAGGCTGTGAACTTTAATATAGATTTCTGTTTCTTCTGGGCTTCAAATACAGTGTACAGCTCAACACAAGTGTGACCTTTGTGGTTTCATATGGGCACATACTTGCTGAAGGCACTTCATTAGACATCAGTGGCGATAGAGCTTTCAACCTTGTTGCCAACTTTCTTCAGAGCTGCTTCTGATTAACAATATATACATTTTAACCAATGTCACATTGTCCATGTATTAAATATAGCAAGCATAAGTATGTACATATCTTTGACATGCAGCTGTGGCTCTACATCAGAAAATGAAGGAGCACTAGAAGCACTAGAATGGAGTGTTTGCCTAAAAGTAAAGGTGTGTGCAATTATTAAACATCTGGAGGTTTTAGTCAGGTTTGTGGATTCCTTGTGATGGTGTAATGCATTTAGAAACGCAAAGAGCTTCTCTACAGGCAGAAGTATTTTTAGGCTGTTCTCTCTGCTCTTTTAGCTCACTTCCTAACTCAGATTTGAGAAAGTCTTTAATATTTGGCAAATATTTTGCTCTACTATTTTATGCATATAATATTCTTTTAGATAAATGAATTTGTATTTAATGTTTATATTGTGATAGTCCCTACAGGATTACAATCCATGGTCCTGTAAAGCTAAGCAACATTAAAAGATACAGAAAATGTACATTCCAACCTCACAGACAGGAGCTGTAATGTGGCTGCTGCGACCACAGGTGATTCTGAACCCAGTGTCTTTGTCAAGTACCTTTATTGCCAGCTCTGTCTCTTGTATTTTCCAAAGTAGTTGCTGAATTTTAGGATCAATGTATCAAAAGCATGGGATGCTAAGAAAAATGTGGCCAATAAGTCTTCCAGAGTAGCATCCATCTTGTCTATCACTGGCTAAGTTGGGCATCATCTCCAAAGTGTGAGTTACATTCACTGTTCCAAACACCTCCCTGATGGGGTGAATTCTCCTTTTACAGTATCAGTTGCTCTTGTCTGTACAGTAGCTTAAATTAATTGTTTGGACTTGAGGGCCTATATTTTAGATTGATAAAAGGAAACAAAAAAAAATCCTAATTATTTCTAATTATGTGCAAACTAGTTGTGGTTTTGTTTGGTTTTACCAAGGACAAGGATCTGAACTGCTTTGATTGATTTCTACCTTAGTTTGTTTTGACCTCTGGAAGCATTGGTCCGCCTGCTAGTCAGTGAGCAGAAGCTAAACTTCACCACTTAGGTTATAGTAGGACTCTCAAAAGCCACTGGCTCAGGTTCAGTAGTGGAGGCAAATATGCAGTCTGAAGGTAGGTAGAACACTGGATCCTTCATCACTGTGTCGGCCACTGCTACCTCCAGATTTATGACATGCCTTGAAGAAGCTTTATCCTTCACTCATACTTGGGTAGACTTGGGTCTACTCACATCTTTATTCAGAGTCTAGAACTAAGAATTCAATCTGGTTTTTTATAGGCTTGCTAAATTTGCTTCTTAAATTGGTTTTGCTCTGGCTCTACAAGGTAATTATAGTGCTTCCTACAGTGCTGCAGTTCAGACCTATAGTCACTTACCTCACAATCATCTATTCATTTTCTCACTTCTTTTTGTGTTTTGGTTTTGTTCTGATCTATCTGTGTAACTTCACATAAAGCTGAGGGTTTTCTTCTTAGAGATCTGCTCTACCTACAGTTTTATTCTCTTGTGACTCCGTGAATAAAAAGCATCTATTTCAGAAGTGCAGCTCTTAATTCTCTCCAGGAAGTCCCAAACTTCTGAAACTTACAGCTTTATTTTATAACTTCACACACATTTCTAACCATTACTTTGGATGGTTTGTTAAGTATTTTTCTCAGCAACAAGCACACTTATGTCCATGACAGGCAGCATGAAGGATGACCCAAAGTCATAGTCTGCTTTTAATACAGAAGAAGGCTTAGTGAGTATATTAATGAAACCTGACAGAACCCTGAAATGAGCTGGAAGAAACTATCATCAGAAGTGTTAGAAAGAATTATTACAGTTATTATTATTGACACCACTGTGCTTGCAGTGAACCTCGAGTTATTTTCTGATAGTTTCTTATTAGGAAAAATCATATTTCTTATCTGAATATGCATTTTAACAAAAGGGCCATTACATGTCTTCCTTCTTTTTGCATTTATGTAGGCAAACACAATAGGTCCCAGTAGATGCCATATAAATCACCATATTGAAGAAGCTTGTTCTGATTTTTTGGTACTTGCTACACTAAAGAAACAGAGGCATTCATGCTATCTTCATGTTTCTCTTCAATATGCTTGCAAATCTCTATGGTTCAGATTACAATCACATCCAAGTACAGTGTCTGTTTCTCCATCCTCACTGTGAAGAATGAAGATAAAGATTTTCTGAGTCTCTCTTCAATCATTCTAAAAACCCATTCTTTTATGACTATTGTCCCAGGTCAGTGCATGTTCTAAAACAAATATGAGTGTGTACAGGAGACTTCTGTGATCCCTCAGGTGCATATGTTATCGAATGTCTGGAAGACATTGTGCAAACAAAATGCACAGATGACAGAGAAATGGAAAACGGCTCACTATTTCCAAGCCCTTCAAATCAGAGTAATCAGACATCCCCAAATCTGCTGAGCTATGTTGAAGCTGGAGAAAGTACAAAGCAATCAAAATGTCACTGCTCTTCCTGCTAATGGTGCTGCCAGACTCAGTTCGATGGGCCTTACTCAAGTAAAACAGCACAGAAAGTCAGATGGAGCTTTTTTTGGAGAAATGTTCAGGGCTACTCTTCACTCTTGCTGGCTGAAAAACAAAGTCAGTGTCTTAGAGGACTACTAGCAGGCAAGTAGTAAGTGCCATAGCAATAGAAGACTGTAGAAGAAATTGAAAATGCAAAGTTAATGTTAACCTACTGCAGAAGCAGAGAAGACTGGTCATTAGCAATTCACACAGGCTTTCAAATATGAAATAATCATTATAACTGTTTGTACAGATCACAATTTTAGCACACTAACAGCTTAGCTATAGCTCCCAGCACTGAAACTATTTTTATATTCAATGCAGTATATTTGTTGACCTTATTGTATGAAAGCTGGGATCTGTAAGTTCATAATGTACATTCAGAATGTAAGAAGCCCCCAGATGGCAAGTTTCAGACAACTCCTGATGCTATCAAATATACAAAGCCACTTATTACATCATTTTCTAAGGTTAGTAGCTCCTCATTCCTCAAGCAGTTGAAATAACTTCTGTTCCCTAGACATGCTGCTTGGTGTACAACTGCAGCAGATATGGGCTCACTTCAGGCACATAACTCACAGAACTCATTAAACATCCAATTTAGCTGTTCTGAATTGCAGTTTTTGAGAGCTTATTTCTCTCAATACAAAAGAAACTTTAGAAGACAAGTCTAGTCTTCTCCTCTCCCCCAAATCAGTTCCAGTGCTCAACTCCTGCTGTAAATTACTATTCAGTTCAAGCCAAAGTCTCGAGAACTTGCTGGCCTGTTTGCTATTGGCAAGCACATCACAATCATTCGGCAGGTTTTAGGGTTTTTTAAACTCTTCTGCTCTTTATTTCACTGGAAAGGATGAAAGCAGAGGAGGTTGATTAACATGGACATAGGATCTATCCAAGATTTTTGACCCAAGAATCTGGTAGCCATCATGTGCATCAGCAAGAATACTTTAAAATACAACTGTATGATTTGGCATCATCTCAATATTCCACACACAACGAAACTATATGACTGTAAAATCTATTTGATGGCCATTGGTAGTGACAGGACTTGTCTTTTTAAATTCCATCTCATCTCTAGAGTAATTGAACTCTATTTGCACCATAGTTCAGCTCTTAGAAGCTTGAGTTCCACCTTCCAATAAATCATTTGACTGCAAAGACTTCACTCTTTTCCGAACATTGAAGAGCAATGCAGGTCCAACTCTGAGAATTAATATTCCAAAGATCATGGATATTTTTAGACCTTTAAAACAAACTACCCCCATGGAGTGAATAAAAACATATCTTGTCAGCCAATCAAGATGAAATGATCCCCTGAAGCAGGGATTTGGCACTGTGAGAACATTTTTAAAGCTTGCTTTGAAACCTGCTGGAACGCAAGCTCGAGTATATAGAAAGAGTTACTGAGGAGTAGTTAAAATACTGTATATTTTATGTGTGACCCTAGATTCTACATGGACAGAATAATCAAATATAAGTGAAGAGAAATAGTTCATTAAGCAATGAGTGTAACTGCAGTTTCCTAACATATGTCTTCATCTCCATACAGACAATAATTTCTATTGTTTTCTTTAGCTTGTGAAATAGAACCAGCTGTCACCAACACTGTTGCCTTTTCAGAAAACAGAGCATTTGGCTGTGGCAAATTGTCCAGTTTTTCTAACTATTCAACGTACAGATTCATCTGTCTCTTTTCTGAAGATTTTGCACTGAAGGGCTAACAAGAAGATACACAGCTTAGTCATATTACTGCCTTCAGCACCTAATTAAAGAGGGTGCTACTAGAAAAGTGGATTTAATGCCAGTGTTTTAATTGAGTTCTAGCTTGGCACAAGTCCACCTGTCTGGATTCAATTGGATATAGTTCTTTCCTTCTTGCTCCAGACATTACCGTTGCCTGCTCCCATTAAACTGCTGCAGTGATTCTCCCCCTGCATCTGAGCACATATAAAGGCAGTCCTAGAATACAGAGAGTCTCCTGCATAAAAGGGATATAACATCAAAGCTACTATTTAAAACTAAAGCATTACACCATTTACATGTTCAATTGGCTGAGGGAGGCAGCGGAGTTCACACTCTGACCCCATACTGAGAAGGAGTAGCCACAACATGGAGCTCAGCACAGACAACTAAAATTAGTTCAGAAAAGCATAATCTGTCCTGCGAACAAAACCCAAGTTATCATTTCAAAATCATACTGGACAAGTTTATACAAGGTGCAGTGACTTCATAATGAATTACAAAGCGGGCAGAGATTTCCCTCTCACAGTTGCAGAGTGGGTGAAGCCAAAGTCCTGATGTATTGAAGGTGAGCATTATTGTGCAGTTTCATTTTACTCATCTTTGAAAATCCTAACTAGTTAAACACAAAGGCTTTCAGAGGAGTAGATTTCTTGGAGGCAGGATTGTAACAAGGAAGTTCCAAAACTTCTGCTATTAAAACTCTTATATTTATTTATTATGTTAGTAGTCCATAGATGGTAAACTTCCTAGAAGAGGAGAGGAAACCAGCACAACCCAAGGTCACAGTTCAGTTAATCTTAGGGCAGAAAGGGCTCTGAATCCTGTAGGTAAGTATAGTCACCAGGCTATCAGTCCTTCACCAAAAAGAAAACAAAGCAACACAAAATGGAGGTCTCATTTTTTTCCACTTCACACAACAAATTTTCAAACCTGACATTGCAACCTTTCAGCTCAGGATATTCTGTGCTTCTATTCCATGATTCTGTCTGCTGTCTCTAGCCAAAGAGTTGCTCAGGCATATCATGAGGAAGAGGAAAGGACAAGGGTGGAAAGAAGCAAAGAAAGGGACATGAAAGCAGGAAACTTGAAAGGAGTGAGTCAACATCCTCCTGCAAAACACCAAAGAAGGATCAAGTGCTGTCACAGCAGTGGGATTCATCTTCATCCTCTCTAGTCATTCAAAGGGAGGTCTAAACCATCCGTCTAATTTCCTTCCGTGGGTAGAGATGGGCACCTCCAGATGGCAATTCAGCTCACAATTCTCGGGTGTCTGTCTGGGTAAAAGACTAATCCCTCATGTTCCAGCAGCCATGTAGCTACTTCCACCTCTGAATCAAGGCTTCTTGCTTCAGTAAGGGTTGAAGTGTCAACATGTTCATTGCTTACCGCTCCCAGAGCCTTGATCCTCTCTCACATCGAACTTCTACAGCTCATCCTTTTAGTCCCTGCTTTAGACATAGGAAGAAACTCTTGAAAGATACTTGAACTTTTAGAGTCAATACAGCACTGGGCATGAGATTCGTTATATTTCAGAACTACTGAAAAACAGACTCAGCACAGACACCAGTGCACCTGGTCTGTACCAGGATGATGGCTCTGTTTCCCCTGAGGTGACATATGTGAAATATTGAGACTACACCCCCTCCCCACATGAAAGCAAATACTAAGAATTGCACATGTTTACCAGCCTGAAAGCCCTGCCACATAATACAATTATGACCTGCCAAGCACTTGACAGTTTCACTCTCTGAAAAGAGCATTTTGCCACTCTCAGTTTCCCCATCCATTCTGCCGCTAAAATGACACTAAATAACATTAGTGATAAAGAAGGAGATATTAAGGGGGGG
>VZTH01011904.1:221213-263249 GCA_013397815.1 Aleadryas rufinucha | reverse complement strand
GTGGTAGGTGCGGGGGGGGGGCTGGGGGAATGAGAGCTACATTTCTTACTGAAAATAACTGCATAATTAAATATCACAATGTGCATTGTTAGGCCTGTTGAACTTACTTGACTGCACCATATTATGAAACTAAATTCATTCACTTACCTGGCAGGAGGCAAATGTCTAACTCAAAGTTACATATCCCCAGATTCATCTTTATAGAAAATTATAAGATAACCAGAGGCATGTTTTGTTCTGTTGTTTTAATTTAGGATAGACCCACAAGGCTTCATACTGCGCAAATTCTGGAGAGTAAAAAGTGCCTTCTAAACTCATCTAAACCTTAAGTCTCCAATATCCCCATGATTTCAAGAATCACCCCAGCCTCAGCACTCAAACAGGTGGTCCAGGGAGTAGCTCACTCTCTCCTCTCCTCTGCACAGAGCCCCTTCTTCCCAAAGGTGAAACCAGGATTCATATCTCCATTTTTGCCATACTTCTCTTTCATGACTTCTGCTTTTAAGAAAGACCAATGCCCCTGGCAGGGAATTTTCCTCCATAAGGCTGTTCTCTCCTTTCTGTCTAATGTTGTAGATACCTTGTTATTTTGTGAGTTACTTTATTATTGTGATTAGTCTTCAGCTTCTTCAAAGGCTGGAATAAGGGCTGACTGCCCTTAGAAATAAGTGATATACAAGTATTTTTATTCTCTAAGCTCCCCTACATTAGTTAGGCTACTACTTGGTCTGGTTTTTGCCAGAACACTGATATAGGGAGGTGTTACAAAAGAGGAAGTGATAGCCCTAATCAAATGAGAACCTAAGTCTCAGTGTTCTTTTACCAACTGAGAGGCAGTTACAGGCTGTTTTGTTTAGTGCCTGTAACCAAGTTACAGGCACTAAACAAAAGTCCCATCAAACTTTCATCAGTCATCTTCCCCTTCCCTTTGGAATAACTGCACTGTTTTTCCTCTCTCCCACCTACCAATCTCACCAGTCTGCAGGAGACTCAGGTCTCACACCTTCTGTGGTGGTACTAAGGCTGCAAGAGTATTTGGGAATAAGGGAAGCTGCAGGCAGCCAAATTTCTTGCCTGTGCCTGAGACAGGGATCACGTCAGCTGGGTGTGAAGCTGAAAGCATTTCTCAAAGTGCAAATAGCTCCTCACTTTCAGAGGTAACCTCCCACAGTGGCACCTTTAGTGGACCATAGTCCCAGTACTTGGTGACCACAGTGCAGGGTGGCCAAATCCTTTGTAATCCACACACCGTTTGCCATTACTCCCAGCCTGCTCTCATTTTCTTACACCAGAGGTACCCGACCTGGGGAGAGCAGCAGGTCAGACTAGAGGGTGGGAGATGTGTGTGGCTGGTAAGGAGGCCACTTCGTTCGTGGAGGGCTGCTGGAGGCAGGAGGGGTGATTCACACGCGCGTGTCTCTCTCCAGCTCGGGAAGCTCCACGATGTGCAAGGAGCCAGCAGACTGCAGAACACGCCCGTGCCATGCGGCGCTCGGAGGGAGCAGCTCATGGCACTGCAGGTGCTGGAGGCGCTGCTGCTGCCTGGTCCTGCCTGCTGCCTGTCAGTGCTGCTGCTGGGCCGAGCAGGGACCAGCAGGGACACAGCAGAGATGGTGGGCTAGCAGCAGCAAGGCGTGGTGGCCCGGGCTGTTTGGAGATGTGGGAGTTTGGAGGAGGCAGTGAAGGATACACGTTGTTGGGAGGGTTTGAGGGAAGCAGAGGGGGATTGTGCCAGTGGCTGGGGGGACATCTGAGTTGGGGCAGTGGGACTCGCAGGATGGCTGAGAGAGTCACTGGGGAAGGAAAGGCTCTCAGCCAGATGAACATGCTGGATTGTTGCTTGTAGGACCTGGCAATCTGGGCACCCCTGTCACAAGCATTTAGAGGCACTTTGGGTTCTGTCTTTCCCAAATGAGTACTTGTAAGTCGCCTTGATGTTAATGAGAATTACATGCACGCATCAGGGAAAGAATAGTCCCTCTACAATGGGCATGTGACAGCTAAAGTGCATCAGTCAGGAGGGAAACAAAAGAGGTCATAATTTATGTAAAAGGTTCATTTTTAATGTAAATTCTGCCCCCAAATGTTCTGCTTACCAGCCTGAATATGTGGTATTTGGCAGCGGGAAATGAAAGGGGGGAAAAACTCACTGCTGGCAGGTAACTGCATAATGTGATAGATTGATTTAAAATCCTTGTCATCTTTCTTTTTCACCTGCATACATAACGATCCTCTGTTAGTCATTAGAGCTCCTTGTACCTTCAGCACTCTAAAAAAATATTGGCTTTGAAATGATACTTCATTGTTAAGGAATTTTTGTCAGCTAGCTCCATTTATCGATGTATCAAAGCCATTTTACAAGAGATAGGCTCCACTTTGGCACGGATAGCGCATACATTACACGCCTTGCGAGGACTCATCTCATTCCAGCACTGAGTGGAAGTGCCAATTGCCACTGCGGTACATAATGAGCCGTGTCACCCTGCGCTGGGGACAGCAAGGAGACGTGCATGAATCAGCCCCCAGTGTTTCCTCCCGGCCAGAGATGAGAGGAGCGGGGACATGAGGGTCACAGCAGACACATGCTTGGGGTACTCCTCCGCCCAGAGGAGCAGGGGACTCTGCTGTCAGGGCTCCCAGGTGAGGGGGAACATATGTCACCAAGCTGCATGTTTCTGTTGTTCTATTTACACCTCCTCCCCCGACAGCAAGAGACAAGCCAGGAAACACTCTTCTCTGCAGCCATATGTGTGCCTGCAACAAGGATTTTTTCAGCGTTATCGGTGATAACTGAGGGTGTCACACTGCTTTGTGAGCAAAATTTTGTAGCATAAGCCAAACAAGAGCAAGACTAGTACCAGCAACTACCTCCAAAGCTGTTCAGGCTATCTTGGGAATTAAATCATTTTTCTTTGTCCTTTTGTTTAGATCTTTACCTTGTGTTGCCAAGCAACTGCACATGAAAAGTTAATAGGAAAACTCTCCTTTTGGACCAGGCAGGTAGGAGGTCTTTGAACTGAGTCAATCTGGTGTGGAAAAGACAAGGGTTACGAATGGAGAAAAAGCTCATGGTCGCTTGGATCTTCTTGTATTTTCCATGCATCCCAGAAACAGAGGATGCTGCAGCAGAGATAGCCAAAGACAGGGCTTTCCTGTGCATGGGTTATTACTGTGCAAGTTCAAGGAACCTGAACCCAAGCACAGGCAATGTCAAAAAGAAAATACAATTGCACCAGTGAATTCCACTCTGAATTATCCTACCAACAGGCTTTCTCCCTAGAAAGGAAAATCTCAATTCACTGCCACTCAAGCACTCACAGTCTGAGCCTCTGCAGCCCAAGAAGGAATCTCTGTCTCCATTAAATCACAGTGTAGCTATAAATGATGCCACAGCTTCCCGCCAGCAATACCTATTTCACCTTCCAGGTGAAAAACTCAAAGCCCACAGATTCCTTGTGAACTGGAACATGTATTTTTCCTTTTAGGATGAAGGTTCGTCGCCTAAATAGTAAAAGAGGGGCCCAAGACTCTGTCTCAGACTGTCTCCCACACTCAATTTGAACAACTCACTGAGCACAGTCACAGGAGTTGAGGAGTCCTGACCATCAGGCACTTCCACCCCCCACCATCAAAGAACCCTGAGCCTGGTCTTTTCCATTCACTGCCTTTCTTTTTCTTTTAGGAATATTATTAATGATCCCAATCCTGTTTTCTAGTTACACCACAAAACATCCATGTCTCTCAAGGCCAGGATTTCAAAGGACTCACATTATTCCTAATTGCATCTTTCATTTTGTAAGCTCCTGCGTTTAGAAGGTATTAATGAGATTGGCCTAGTTAGTACTATTTTCAATTCACGATTTTTACTGTGCCTCATATATTTGGCATTACTCCCAGGAGCTCTGCTGCTGGCCTCAGGACACTGCATAGGGACACTTCCAGCTCTCTTTGCAGAGAAGAAACCCAATGAAAGTCGAAGCTTTTGCACCTAAAGGCTCAGAAGAACACCAATAAAAGTGTTAGTTAAAAACAAGTCTCTTGAGTTTTTAAACCAATCAAGCCAGTACAATGACATTAGAGGTTCTGATTTTAATACCAGTACTACTAAGTTGAACCAGCGCAAGCTCAGCTATTTAAACTCTGGTCCAGACATAGGCAGAATAAAGGAATCCATCTCCAAAAGCTATATGTGCTATTTGTGCTCATTTAATCTCCAAAGGCCAATAAATACATCAGTAGGATCATGAACGAGCTGTGCATGGAAGCCAGAGACTCAGTAAAAAGATGGTTTAGTTTCTGCTGGTTTTCTATGGGAACCAGAGGGAACATGAAAAAAGACATAAGAAAGGTAGAGAACTGCTGAGGGCTCATGGGAGGACTTCAGTTGAGCCAAATGGAGCACAACTCTCTCTCTCTCTGTCTCTCTCACTGAACAAACCTATTTAGAAGTGAACATTATTCTATGTTCATCATTCACACTGGAAAAAAATTACTATTGCAGATGAAAAACTATACCATGATAAAAAGAAACTGCAATCAAGCTTAATTTTTGTCACACAGTATCATAGGTGCAGTCATGAGAGTCGTGCTGAGGCTTGGCTAAAAATAGTCCTACGGTATTTCACAAAGTTTGTAGGCTGAACTGACCTGGCAGTTTGTGTGTTTCTATGTAGTCCAGCATCCTGTCTCAGAGAAACACTTACACCAGCAGCTTCAAACAACAACAAATGAAACCTCTCACAGCAAACGACTGATTACTGAAGACAAACTAGCTCAGCTTTGTAACAAATGCCCCATATGCAATAACAGCATAGTAGTTACAGCTCATATATGTTAAGAATCAAGAAGTCTTTGCTTTATCACTAACAGCGTCACGGACCTTCAGCAGCCATAGAGCTGTACCCAGAGACAACCATCTTATCCACAAGCTGTCAGCTCTCTCTCACTACTTTTTCTGAACACAGTAAAGGATAGGTTATTTAACCTAGCAAGGTAAATTCAATTGTGAGCTATAAGAAAGAGTAAATACTCCTGTATGGTTAAAATTGAAGAGATACAAGTTTAAAATCTCAGCTAAAACTGTAGAAATCCAACAATGTGCCAACATCATAATGTAATTGTACACAGCCCAACTCACTGTACTAATATGGTTTAATATTTCCTGAAAATTTTGTATGAAATTATCAAACATTTTATTCTAGTTTGATAATGTTTTATTTCTTTTAATTCAAAGTATTTGTGTTCATATATATGACTGATAACCTCTTAGTTCTCTTACTTCTCAACAGGAAATTACACTGCAGAGTTCTCTTCTAAGATCTTTGATAAGGTTCACACCTATGTGTACATATGCATACCTGATCAGGGCTGGGATAGAGTTAATTTTCTTCTTAGTAGTTGGTACAGTGCTGTGTTTTGAATTTAGTAGGAGAATAACATCAATAGCATGCTGACATTTTAGTTGTTGCTTGTAGCTCTCATTCTAAATCCAGGACTTTTCAGTTTTTCATGCCCTGCCAGCAAGCAAGTGTGCAAGAAGCCTGGAAGGAGCACAGCCAGGACACCTGATCCAAACTGGCCACAGAACATCATGCCCAGCACATAAACTCAAGGGAGTTGTCCAGGAACCATGGGTTGCTGCTCAGGGACAGGCTGGGCATTTGTCAGTGGGTGGTGAGGAATTGTACTGTGCATCACATGTCTATCTTAAGTTTTATTCCTCTCTCTCCCTCTTTTCCATTACAATTGTTGTTGTTTTCATTTGCATTATTAGCAGCATCATGTTTTACTTTGTTTCAATTATTAAAATGTTCTTATCTCAACCCATGAGTTTTAATTTTTTTTCCAATTCCCCTCCCTACCTCGGGCAGAGGTGTGGGAGTGAGTGGCTGCGTGGTGCTTAGCTGTTGGATGGGGTTAAACCACAGCACAATATTGGTTGTTAACTTGTATTTCTGTGTGACAATATGTGTTCACACCTGAAAAATCACTTTATCAGGAAAAACAATAATAAATTTCTCTTTGTAAGTGTTCTGTGTCTCCCGAATTCCCTAAGCACCATTAAAGCCTTCCTGGTTCTTCACAACTCATGTTAATTAAAATTAATTATACATTAATAAGAATACGCTGCAGCAGACAGCAATTCTAGACAGACCATAGACAGATCAAATTGTACCTTTAATTGTGTTTGAAAACATGCAAAGTATAAATTCTGTATAATGCTATTGAAGCTAAGAGGGCTAGGAGGATGTTGTGGTGGTCTCTGTCCTCCTTAAGAGATATGAGAGAACTCACTGACAGGAAACCATCAGGTAAACACATACTCACAGCTCAAGGAAAGTGTCTTATGAGTTCCATGTTAATCACCCTCCCTCCTCACACACACACTGGTTCTTAATGGACAGAGAGACCAGTGTGGCTGAGCACATTTCAGGTACACACAGGCTGTTTGCCTGGAACCAACAAAGTCTGGAGACATCAGGCACAGCCTGGGAGAGGCGTCTGCACCCAGGACAGCTGCCACCAGAGTGAGAGAAGGCCACCTCCAAAGAGACTTGAGGAATAGAACAGCAAGAAGTCCTGGCAGGCAGAACTGGCAGCCTGTGTTGCTGGAAGCCTGAGCTGCAGAGCCTTCTGGTGCCCAGGAGATAAGGAGAGGTACTGAGCCTGCCAGAAAAACCAGGATGCGGGATCTAAGGGTTTATACTGAGCAATCATGTGCACACATCAACAACTGAAATGCGCTGCCTGTGGCCAAGCAATTGCCAGACACTGCCTGAAACTCATGGTCTCCTCTGATGAACAAGATACCTGCTTCAGATGGTATTCAGAGACAAGGATTCAGGCTGTGAGGGGTTGTTGGGAACACAGGGATGAGCTCTGGAAGGATGCCTGTAGCTGCTGGGGCACCTTTGTGCATCTGCAAAGACGGATTTTATCCCCCTTCAAGAAATGCCATGCAAACAGTGGAGCACTTGGTCCTCACTAACATTTTTCCCACTGGCTTCCATGCTAATAATTTTGAATTTAGCAGAGTACACTAATTTTGCTATTTTAACCTTCCAGTTATCTTTTTTTGTGTATGTGTAATTTTTTTTTCCCCAAGAAAGATATTAGGTTAGTGCAAAATGTTGTAGCCAGGAAACCAAGAGCTTTTTTTTTCTGTCCCCTGTTCCGGCACTGACTCCCTCCCTGCCATCAGCATTGTCTCAGGGCTCTCACCCTCCAAGTGCCCACAAAAGATTACAATGCTTCCACAATTGGAGGAACTTGCTGGTTACATTTGACCAGACCTATATCAATAGCAGGAATTTTAAGAGCAAGAAACTCTCTACAAGCCATATGGCGTTTATATCAATCTATCAATAAATTCCTCCCTACTTGCAACAGATGCTCAAGTCAGTAGTTTCACTGTACAATACAATGCACTGTTATGTCCTTTTCTGTGAGCAAGAATAAGCCAGATGCTTTTCCACAACATACTGGCAGAAATATGGTGCTATACAGCCAAAAAAAGCAAACTTTACCTCAGCTACAGATGAATATCTACAGAACAGCTTTTTAAATCTTGCTTCCTTAAAACTGATTAATTTTGACAGAGGATTTACCTACTGATATCTGTCCAGATGATCAAATACCATTGGAGCTGAGACGGGTTCATCATCAAGGAATACGAAATTCCCCTAATGTCACAATTATATTTTTCTTATTTCTTTCTGTAATACCATTAGACAAAGGAAAAAATCAGTGATTTTCATTTTTTCTCCATTAACTACTTTTTTTCTTATTTATCTTCTCTATTCACTCTCATTTATCTTCCTTCTCATTTCCTCAGAGAGCAAACAGTGCTAACCTGCTTTCCTATTTCTCTCATTAAATACAATTTTAATTATTTTTACTTCACCTGTACCTATTAGTTCTCTAAAGTTCTCTTCCAGCTGCATATATTAGCACCTCACTCTTTTGCAAATATCATCACCTAATTTTGGCATTTGGATCTTTGCTCTTTGATTCTTTAATTGGCATCTACTGCTGAATTCCTGTGGGGCTACAGACCTCCCAGTAATTCACATTACCAACTCCTAAGCCTCACTACCTGACTATATACCACAAATTGTTTAAGCTACCTGAAGACTGTATAACCAAGAGTTATCCTACCATTCCAGGATCCCTGGGTGCATGTTCCCACCCCGTTGCTGGCACTACCATCGCCACTTGTGCAACCACACAGTCAACCAGACCACAGCTGTTCTTTCAGTTCTTTGTGCCTTTTTTTGGGAGGTAAATTTTCTGCCAGATCCTGCCCAAGGGGGCCAGCAAGGAGATGAGCAGAGAGGGAGAAAGGCAGGACTGCCATTTTGCCCGCAGGGCGCAAAGAAGGATTCACAGCAAGTATGAAACTGCCATCTGGTAAGTGCAAAAACCACACAGTGACAGGAAGAAATGTGCATTTAGATTCTTTCCAGCTACCACTTTTCTGTTTTAATCACGATCACAGTTTCATGTGGGCAGTGCATTGCCCTTATGGGGAGGGGGTTGCTATTTGCTTCGCTGAACTGTTGAACTTCGCCAGGCCTTCAGATGAGCCAAGGGCAGAGCACACGACAAGAAACGGACAGTTTTGCAATCCTTAGTCATCAGCTTCAGCAGGAGCTTGTCCGGAGGGGAGGAGGGAAAACCGTTAACGAGCAGGCCTAAAAATAAATGCAAGGGTTTCCTGACATTGTTTTCTGGTCCTCTGTATTCCCCCCATGAAGGAAAAAGAACAGTAGGATTCAAACTGCATTCTAGTTTGTTGTTAAAATTCAGATCCCAAGAAAATACATAACAGGGCTCAGAAACAAAAGCAGGTCTTCGTAGTAGCCATGATGACCTTCACTTCTGTTGTTCCTGGGGTTTGTGAAAGAGAAAGGAAATCACCCACCATTACCAACACCCCTTCAAATTGTTAGTTACAAACTTAGGTATCCAAAGACTTTACATTTAGAGGACTTTCTTTCCTCCAAAAGCTAGAATACTTTTATAAAAGAAGCCAGTATATTACATTTATAGGTAACATCTTAAACTTTTCCATGTCAGAGAATATAATGAAATCTCTAATTGTTTCTTTCAGTATCTTTAGGGAACCTGTCAGAAATTCTCCCACATCTGCAGCAGCCAAATATACAACTTTTCTAGCTATGTATCTATCTATGTCACAGGAGAGGCTTAAAAAAGAAGCAGCAGTATTGATCTTTCAGAAATCTATACAAAAACTATTTAGGTTCATCTGTCTTGGATACCATAATGATAGAGCATAGCTCTGGCTGGCTGTTGGGTTCCTCAATACAAGCTGAAAAGTCATAGTTTGAGTATTTATTTTCTCTTTTGGAGTACCTCATTGCAAACTGCCCTGAAGAAAAAAATCCACAAGTTTCCCTAATGGTTTACTAAAGCAAAAAAGCCCATCTTTAGTGGGGGAGGGCTATACAAGATGTATATAACAGGCAAACTCCACTGGGGTCTAGATGTATCTGGGGTCTGTCGTGCTGATGTAGCAGTGTATGAGTTTTCTCACTGTTGCCCTTCTGATGCCCTTGCCCAGCTGCTGTGGGGGAGTGAGCCAGGACCTGTGTGGGGCTGAGCTGCCTGCCAAGGTTAACTTAAAACTACTTATTCCACAGCTTTTGCTGTCCTAGCAAGTCTTGACTTCATGTTACAGAGCTGAAGAACCCAAATTATTTATTGGTTGACCTCATAAGACCTTCAGTACACAGAAATAAAAATACAGCTCACAAAGTTAGGTGAAAGATACTTGCTTGACTAAAGGTTTTCAGTGTGAGGAACAAGGGCCAGTTTAACTGGTGTAATTTGCTGCAGGGATGGCTCCTCACCTGGCTTGATGCTTGCCAGATGCTCGTCTTGGTCCTCTGCTCCTGCAACACCAACAGCTGCTTCAGCTGTTTCCCCACTGCTCTCAGGCATTTTGCTACCCCGTACACATCTGCTGGGATCCTGAACCCTTTTGACCTGAGTAAGCAAGTATCCATCATCACCCTGACTTCAGCTAGACAAGAATTACAGATGCCCAGAGCCACCTGCTACTCTTCCATCCTTTATTTCCTACCCATCGAGTCACACTGCTCTTGTTTGTTAGGGGCCAGAGTGCTTTGAACACAAGACAAAGATGTTATCAGCATTATTTCTGTGTACATATCCTGTTTCAGTCCTTTTTTCTTTCAGGTCCTGCCCTCCTTGTGACTTCTCCATGACCTTACCACTTGCTCTGTGAGAGTGCCTCTGGTTATTGTGCTTCTAAGCTTAGATGCTTTCCTGTTATTGCTTTACCTTGATCTGCTGCGTGCGCTCCCAGCAGACAAACAAGTGGAAAAAGGCTGAAGCTGTAATCAAAATGCATTAATTTGGAAGTATAGTATATCTGTCTGAGGGACAGGGGAATGAAAAAGACCTCAAAACCAAAAAAGTGTATTAGATATAAGAAATTATGTCCACAGATTACCATTTTTCTTCTGATGCAATTTAACATGACAGTTCAGCTTACAGAGATGATCTGGGTGCTGTCCTTCACCACTCTGACCAGTGAGCATTAGCTCAGAAAAGGGGCTAAACATTACATAAACTTGTATCAGAGACAGTTTTGTAAAATATGCACCTACAGACGTAGGGCTGCCACTGATTGTTTGAATTTTCACTGTCCATCTCACAGCTCAAAGCCTGTGTTCTGCTGAGGGCAGGGTGTTCCTGGCTGCCTGGTGAAGCTGGAGCATCATCAGTGGAGGCAGAACACAGCGAGGAGCCAGCCAGGCCAGGAGGCAGCTGGCATCATCTGCATTGATGCAGAGACCAGCCACCAGCTCAAATCCCTTCTCCAGCTCCTGCTCATCTCCAGATAATATAATTACTTGATCAAGCCCCAGCTTCATCAAAGACAAACTTGATCTCTGAATCATGACATGATCTTAGGACAATGAAATTTTTACAGTCAGGATGAAATGCACAACAGGAGCTTTTGCAGTCAGGATGGAGCAGGGAACAGAACATTTTTGGATGCTGAGAATTGACATTCTTCCTGAAAAAAGACAAGCCTCACGTCTGATTCATGGAATAAAAATAAACATTATACATGAATATAAAATTGGGGACCATTTTCTATAAAGCTATGAATATAATTTAAAACTGGAATGGACCACCATGATCATTTGTTTTGATCTCCTACAAGGTATTAACTATATGAATTCTCTGAATTCCTGATAGACAAAAATAGTTTGACAATATTTATTACAAGCCTCTGACTAATTATCCTCCTTACTAATAAATTGTACTTTTATCAGAGAAAATTGAAATAAAATAGTGTAGTTCTACAGTGAATGTAGTGTGGTAACACATTAGTTCCTTTTCTTATAAAATGTTGAATTTACAGATAAAATTCATATCAAATTGCAAATATGTAAATAGAGATTTTCACTGTTCTGACAGCCTTTAGAAATAATCAAATACATATAATGTTGGCATCATTGAAAACCTGTATAGAAACCTGGTTTGTATCCAAAGTCAGTTAATCTCTTTCCAAAATGCATTCTAAATAAGAATTGATTTGGTAACATTTTAAAATTGTATTATCAAGAAAGCCAGGTCTAAACGTACCATTTTAACTTGATTTGCCATTTCTCATTATCATTTTACTATTTATTTTGTCCCATTTTTCAATTGAATGACTTAAGTATTGCCCTTGAGATGCTCCTATTTATAGCATATCTTAGAATTTATTAGGTTCACAAAAATTCAGTCAATGATGTTGACCTTTACAAGAAAGAATCACTCAGACTCCTTAATTTCATTTCACTGCATTGCAGTAGTAGCTATCTTTCTCCATTTTATCTACATTTCACTTATTTATTTCACTATCCTAAGGTTGCCTCAAACAGGAGGACATTTTCAAGCTTCAGTTTTTCATAGCCTCCTTATTAAATGCAAATTTCCTCTTTTTGTAGTTTTCCTTTTCACTGAAAACCTAGGACAACAGACAAAAACCCCCTGAAATCTAAGATAAAAATGTTGGTTAGTGAGGTATTGTAAGGAATGTTCTGCAAAGACAGAGAAGCCTTTCCTTCCACAAAAGCATGGACAAGTCCAGACCAGAGCTAAGAATCAAACTGAAAGAGCACCCATCCTGGTCACCTTACAGCAATGTGGGTTTTCTGCTTCAAAATTAATAGTAAGACCACTAAGACTAAGAATACCAGCACACAAGAAAAGGGAAAAAAAAGCCAAAACAGCTCACGCAAAACTGAATTAGCTTAGTCGATTACCAAGAGGTTAAATAAAATGTCTGCAGAGGGAAGGACATACATCACTGAAAACCTTCAGCACACCACGTAATGTGACTGTGGATTCACAGAAAAGAAGGTGATGGCAGGTTAATTAACTACATTTCATGTAGCCCTAGAAAGATCACAGAAGGGGCAGAGTCTCAGAAACGGCAGTAAAAGCTGTTATATTTTAACTTTCGGAGCTGGAATCGGCATGGATTTTGTTTGTAGTTGCTGTCAGTAACTGCTGACTGTTTCATTCTGGTGTTCAGGAGCATGAGCCCACTGAGAAAGGCCTCAGCACAGAGGTTCTTTTAGAAACTCAAGAGAAGCTAGAAGGATGGCAAGCTCAGACAGTTTCATGATATTTACTCAACCAGAGCCAAAAGCAAAAATACCAGCTCCAGTGCAGTGACATAACACACAGAGGAGGCAGGTATTTATCAGGGCCATAAATGGATTTTGTCACACGTAAGGGTCAGGAAAGTTCACACTTCCAACCTTTCTTCTCACTTTCTTATGATTATGAAAAAAACTGGCAAAGTAGCTTCCTCTTTGCAAATATAACACCCTTTCTACCTCACAAGCCATTTCTGCCACCCAAAGTCACCCCATAATCTTGGCTGCTGGGAGAGCCAGCAGAGCAGGCAAGGATCCCAGCCCCTCTGAGGCATCACAAGGCAAATGAAGTGATGCCCAGGTCCAGCCTCTGGAAAACTCTCCTCCTCTTCATTTTGGAAAGTCAAACTTACCAGTTTACAGCATGCATTTGCAGACAAATGGATGCTCCCTAATAGACTCTGCAGGGGCTTGTAACCATACAGTGTGTGGTGCTCCAGGAGAAATCCCACAGCTCCAGTGGCTGCAACTACAGTACCCAGTGTTTGCCTGGTAATAGCAGCTCAGTTCTATTCCTACAAGATAGGAATAAAAGATAAGGACCATTTCATTTTGTAAGACACAGATTAAAACAGAGATCTGCAATCATAAAATTATGACAGAAAAATATATGGCAGGGGTTTTTCAGTAAGGCCAGCACCTTCTCAGCTGTCTGTCCCTGTCTATCACCTTTGCCATGCTTGAAAAACCTCCTTTTCTGACAGGATTTTCCAGTGACAGTATTCTCTGTGACAAGTCACACAGCAATGTGAAAACCTAGATTATCCTTGCCATTCTTCCTTGATATTTCCATGAATCACATATCCATTGGATCCCTCTGCTACTTTTCCCAGGAGTAGTATTTTAGTGTGGGGAGGGTGAAAATAAAAGGAGGGTGAGATTTGTCATCACACAGACAAAAAACTCTGGAGTGTGCTATTTATTGGACACATCTACCTTCTCACTGACCTTGCTTTCTTTGCACATTTATATGTCCATTAGAATTTATTAACTATGAATACATTAGGCTCCAGGTGCATAACATAGTGTCTAGAAAATGTATTTTAATAAAATATCCCAACAGCATGTCCAGATAATGCCTGCAATGTCCCCATATGTCTCACTACACAGATCACATAACTTAGTATGTCCTGGTAATATATGACCTGCAATAGGTATCACCAGCTACACTCATTACCATTTAAGATAGGACAAAAAGGCAAGCTCCTATTAAGTGTTTTTGGGTTTCTAACTGTTCTATTTGATACTTAAGAGCATAATATTTTAATTAAGGGGGTTGTTTTCCCATTATGGAAATAATTTTGAAGCAACTTTCCTCCTGGTTGCTTAAGCAGGTTCATTACAATGCAATGCAATTTACCCAGCTGGACAGGTCTGCAGGTGGCCAGAAACCCATTAGAGAGGTATCTACCTACTACAGGGGAAACTAATATTCAGGAGACAGGAAATCTCACAGGGACTTCGATTTTGCCAGGCATTAACACAGCTGACTGGGTAGCAGGTGGCTGGAAGCATAAATTTCCCTGTAACTTATTTATTAGGTCCCCCTTGCCTCCCTTCTTCTAGAAATATAACATGCTCTTGGCATTGATAAACCCCAGCAAGGGCACACTGTAAAGACACAAGTAGCAAAGTCTTGATAAATATTTTTTATCTATTTGACCTGAGCTATTTGAGCCAAACTGGAGTCTTTTTCTTTTCTTTTCTGAGGAGAAAATATAATATTCCTATGATGCAAACCTCCCCATTTAGAAATAATTTATAACTGCCTGTCTGCCTGAATAGAATAAGAGTCAAAGAGGAATTAGATTCTTCTGTCACAGCTCCAAACCTCCTTTCAGCCAACTCGTTGCCTGGAAAGCTTTCCATCAGCTTTTCTTTCCTTACACTCTAATCTGGTTTTCCTTTCTGCTTTTTTTCCCCTCTCCATATTTCCATGATGTTTTCTCTCCCACTAAAGTCTTAGTCCCTATACTCATTCCTGTGGAAATTATTTGATCTACAAAGTTTGGTTTTCGCTCATCATATGCCTGTGTACTCTTCATATGTTTCAGCTACCTGGTGCCCCCAAGGAGCTCATCTGGAGTTCATGCTTCCGTGGAAGGCTCATCGTCACATTCACCAGCTCCAAAGAGGTTTACTTCTGTGTAAACCAGAACACAGAAAAGAAGAACATTTTCCATCCATTCTGGGAGGAAAAGCATAGAAAATCTCTCACGAGTGCTTTAGGAGTAGTTATTCAAATTCCCTAGAATATTCTGAAAATTTCAGCACAAATCCACAAAAGCCAAGGTCTGTGTGCCTGCACTGCATCGCTTACAGAGCAGCTTGTGAAGCAGCACTCATGGCATCCTCAGTTTCACAGCACACTCACCTGTTCTGCTACAGCAGAGCAGAAACTTGCATTTAGATTTCTTTTTCATGGTTCATTCAGGACAATCTCATATTCCCCCTCCAGCTCCATGACCACGTGTGCCACTTGTGGATGGCTGTGGATTTGTGTAGGATGTAATGGAGTTGCCTCAGCCCTCCCCACTCCCTGTGCCAAGAGTGTCCCATGTCACAGTCTGACACACCACTAACCCCTGTACTGCAGAAAGAGGTCCTGGAGATGCACAGGAGCATAGGGAGAGCCATTGTATCCATCTTTCTAGACCAAAAGCTTTTGGAAAAAGCATTGCTTTACGTGTATTGAAGAAATACTTCTCCCTGCTAACACCCACACAAGTTTTCCTGGAACTCACAGTCCCCGAGTAAGCAATAGATCCAGAAAGTTGATATAGTTACTGTAAGTGGTTTGGAGAATGGAAGTAGGTCTTATATCTGCTTCTAAGAAATTTCATTAATAAGTAAACATATCCATAAATATTCTGAATAAAATAGGGGCATACATTTCATCCACTTAGCAGCAGGAAAGCAAGAAAGGATTTCTTTTCACAGGCTCTTCCTGTAAATTATATGGGAGAGCTGCATAAATCTTCTTTGACCTGATTTAGCCATACACTATGTTTTCCTGTTAAAATACTCACATACAATTAAGTATCCACTAGGCAGACAGGAGCAGAGACCGTGGAGATGTAGGAGGAGTCTGTCACAGAAACAGACTCCTCCTCACAATACAAATTACAAAAACCTCCGAAGTGGTCAATGTAAATTGAATCTCTTGAAAACTGGCTTTAACTTATTGTCATTTCCTTTGTCCTTTCTCCCAAATCATTCCAACTTTTCTCTGTTAAAGCTGGCACACAGAAAACAAATCATTACAGTACCACACACTGTTACTAGACAAATCCTGCTGGCTTCATTCACACACATCTCATCTTCATGACAGTCTAAGGCCTTCAAAATAAGGCTTTAAATAATAAACTCAACCACAAATATACCACCATTGCAATAAATTCACATTAGACAATCAGACACTATGGCAGTAAGAGGGTTAGATGGCTAGAAAGATACACTCTTAAAGCCACTTGAAACACAATTACAGAGGAAAAGCTTTCAGCTGTGTTTTCCCTTCTTAAAAAGAAAGCAATGCACTGTTCCTTCAACACCTTCCGTTCTTGCCTTCCTTCCACGTGGAAGAGAAAAGGGCCATTTTGCAACCTCCTGACCCCAAAGAAAGCGTCTGCATCAACCTCAGGGATTCCTGGGTTTGGCCCCAAAACATTTTCTTCATTGATGTCCTGGACTTTTATGAAAAAACCACTAGCCTGGAGAATGTAGAAGTTTCTTAGGAATCACCCTTCTACCCAAATGGTAGCAAATGCCATCACATCCTCCTCAGCAAGTGGGCACCTACCCTGAAAAAAGCAAATGTAATTAATTCCAAATCATCAAGACACCAATTCCAAATGGAGCCAAGCATCAAACACATCAGATACATCCAAAGAAGTAGTGTTTGATGTTGGTTGGTCCCGGAGCACTTTGTTCCATATGCAGGAGCCTTACATCAACCTACAAAAGACACTAAGCTCCCTACTTAAAGGAAAAAGCATTTCATTCACTTGCTCTACATAGGTCTGCAGAGGTACTCAGTCCCTGCAGTGGCTGCAGAATCCCATGCACCTAATTTCAGCAGAGTGAATTCCCCCTGCCAAGACTAAACACTCACAGGGTTTTTCACTGCCTAAGTAATGATGGTAGGTAATCAGAATCTGGCTTAATACCACATAAAATCCTTGGAGGTGAATCATCCCCCAAAATGTATTCAGCTTAATTTCCTGGTAGGAAAAGTGACTGCTCAAGACAACCCTTTGCAGAGTGAAGTGATTGCAAGCTATACATTTTACTTGTTTCTTCTCTAATGCTTGTTCTTAATTTTTCTACGTCTTTCTATTGCTTCCCCTCCCTTTTGTATTTAGGCACAAGTATTGTTTACTATCTCATTAAGCTCATCTGAGAACAATCACAAGCTCCATTAGACCACACTGGCAATATACGGCTTTAATTATTTTTTCATAGAAAATTCTCACACTGGAGTAGAGTAATAGAGTGGTTGTGACATCTTACTACAAATTCTTACATGGGAGTGTATGTGGTGGGAACAGGGCCTAGGGAGGGCTAATGGAGAGACAGGAGAAGGCAGAACTGTTCTTTGGGGGTTCTCTGAGGAGAACAATCTTGGTGAAATATTTCTGTATGTTACACATTCTAAAAGTACTTCCATCTTTAATGTTATATAGTCAGGATTACAGATTCATCACACACTAACATCTAAATCAGGTCACTAGTCACTTGTTGAGATGATAGTCATATTTTTATTAAAACTTTTCAGCAATTTTGATCTGATACATTTTCATAATGCTTGATCTGTAAGCCATATTCTGCTATTCCTGTATTTGCTCTTTAGCCTACCTTAGTAAGGCACAGTAAAAAGTACTGCCATCTGGCAGAATAACCACAACCTTGCAATTTAGAACATAATTCTGTATTTTCTTGGTATGTTTTTTTGGCAAAGCTTTTGTCTCAAAGTATGAGTTCTCCTTAAAAGCTAGAAAATATTTCCTAAGATATTTACAGCCAGAAAAACTTTGGTACAAAGTGTCTCTTTTTACCAACTCATGCTGCTTCTAAAAGCAGGGGAAAATAGGCCTCAACATCCTTAATGCTCTTGGCTTTCACTTCATCAAGGCTTTTCTGTTGGAACATTCAATATTGTCGATAGGAGAATTCTTGTGCTGGCAAGACAGTTTTCCTCTTTCAAGGGATCATAAAATAGCATTATGCATTGAGAGGACCTTTATTCAAATCCTACATAGTAGAGGTTATTCCACTGCCAAAGTTGTCAAGGTCTAAATCTCGGCCTCCCTTTTCCATCTCCAGGATATTTGCCATTACTTCATCTCCAAAGAACTATTTCTTTTTCTCCGATCTCCCCTAAACACACCTAAAGAAAAGCCTTGAATTCTCCAGTAAGTCAGTTTAAGATCATACCAGCAGCCTGTGAATGCTCCCCAGAGAAGCCAGCAGAGTCTGAGTGAGGACTCCAGCTGGGATGAGGACAGCCACACTTGGTTTTCCTGCAGGCAAGAGGCTGCTGCCCATGGAGGGGTAGGGCAGCTTTGCAGGGGTCTGTGAAAAGCTGTGTGGAAAGCTCTTTAGTCCTTCAGCTTCCTCACAGTTTCGTGACATTTTTCAAACCACCTGGCTAGGGCCTGTGAATTGGCAGACACCACTGACATTCTGGCAATTAAATGAGGACTTCAGATCCATTGTTTCAGTTCCAGATTCCACTTCTTTGAAACAAATAGTTGGTGCATAGCGAGTGTACAAATATGCACAGAACTCCAGAAATTTCCAGCCTCGCAATTCCATTGTTCTGCTGTGATCTCTGGTTCTCAGGGGCCTTTAGCCCCTGTCAGTAAAATCCTGATGGTGAGGAACAGATAACTTAATTACCTTGAAATTGAAGTTTCAGCCTCAGTGTTACCTAGCAATGCGTGCATTATGTTTTAAAAGCATTATGTTTTAAAAGCCATCTGAAAGCATGGGAAGGTTGCCAGCTATTCAAATATTGTCATAGTTCTGATTTTCTCCAGCTCCCCTGATAGGCACTCAGAAATGAGACCAGCCTTCCAAGGAGGAAAGACAGCTGGAATAAAGACAACTCCATTTATATATCCTGAAAATTTTCAAAGCAAAGAACTGTACTTGGCTTCAGTGTTGTCATGTGAGTGTCCTCACTTCTCACTGGGGAAGAAGCGCCTCTCTCCACTCTCTGCCGCCGGGAGGAGGCAGGTTCCTACTGAATCAGCTGATCAGGAGCCCTACAACTACAGCTTTTTTAACAGGAAGTTTTGTCAGGGTGTCTCTGACAGGCCCTCAAGATTGCCATAGTGACTATACTGTGTTTACTGTGGATTTACTGTGGATTTCTGCCTCCTGGTCCTCACTGTGAAAGCTCAATTTCAAGGAAAACAGAAGCCCAGGAAGCCATGGTAATCCTTGAGAGATTCACTGTGATTCATCTTTTCTACCACCACTTCTTACATTACCTGCCTGTCCAGGCCTATTACCTCTCTGCAAATGAAACCCTGATGCTGGACAAAGGGCTGGCTGTCATCCTGGCTGAGGTGCTCTACTCATTGCTTGGTTTTATATCCCTCTGCTGTGTCCCATCACAGCTTCTGCAGACTTTGGGGCAGGATCTGTCATTTCATGCTGGAGCTGCTCTGACAGATCCTGGTCCAAGAAGAAGGCTGCTAAGTTCTACCATGATAAAAATAAAGAAATGAGCCTCTGGGCAGTCTTTGTCCCACTTCACATTACAGAGCTCCGAATGTCTCCACCAAATTATTTCATCTATGTATGTTTGTCCAACAGAGAGAGTTACTTGTCACAGAAATGTAATTGGCTACTATAACTCATTCTCAGAGATTTGGTGTTCTTTTCCTTGGAAAAGTTCTACATTTTAACATGGTGCACTCTCTTCTTTGGAAGCATCTTCAGAGCTGGACAGAATAAAATAGGAAATAAAGGAACACTGAGATCAAACAATGTGGAAGGTCAGAGGAAAGTGTAAATAACCTCATAGACATTTACCTCTCCCGACCTGTCCCAGGATGGAGCAGCTTCTCTCTTCAAAGTGACAACAAAGCTCCTCTGCACAACCCTTTTGCCATTCTCCCTTCCTTTCACTGCTGCTAACAATCCTATAGATGATGCCTTAAAGAATCTGCTCATTTGAGCCTAACCCTCGTGTTTGTACTGAAACACAGAAGTAGCTCATTAAACTTCTCTTAGATAAATTGTTTAGACTAAGTAATTCTCTCCTTTCCTCCCCTTACGTGTCCAGCCTATTGTTTATAGCCAGCATTCCAGGCTGTGTGTGTTGAAAATGCTGATGTGTTTCCTGAGTTACAGACCCAGGCTTTATCTCATCTTTCATTTAGGAAACTGGCTGCTTTATCATTTTATACTGCTGTGTGCAATGTTTATTTTTCTCCCATTATTAACATTGTATAGGAGGATGTGCCCAGCCCCATCAGCTGGAAGCTGTATTGTGCATACCATACACAAACACATACAAAATGAAAGGGAATAGTGTAAAATTTTGGAGAAATCTACACAAACAGTTCACAAATTCTCTGATATTGGGGACAGCCTCTGGGTAACAGTGTCCATGTGTATTTATATCCTTCAGGCACTATCTTGATGTGGAGTTTGCTGGTATCTTCTGCTGTCTTTAAGTTCCATTTTTCAATCAAAATCCACAGGATGTGACAAAAAAAAAACCTCCTGCCCTTTTCACAGACCTAATAATGATCACCTATTCATCTGGAATCGTCTTAGAAATAACTCTTTCCCAGGTTTTCCTCTATTTCCCGGGGGGATGTCACTAAGCAGTGACTCACCCAAAGGATCATGACAGCAGCAAAGGCGACCCAGGCTGCACATGAATCTCTGACTAGATATTCTGGTCAATAACAAACTAATTGGAAAAGTCAGAGACAAGCCCATGATTTAGAGAAGCTATGTTTAAGAAAAAAAGAATCCTGAACTTTCGATAGGATTTTGATTTAAATCCAAAGAATGCACAAGTGGTTAGTAGAAAGAGGCACATACTTATTCTTTTGTCTACAAGAGATATCTCTTGGGCTAGTTCAAGTGCATTGATTTTTTTTAATCAATTCTTGCAGAGCCTGTTTAACTTTTTGCTTTAACTACTGAAAGCAGTAAGTACTGGGAGAAAAAAAGTATTTATTCTAATATTAAAAAAGAGGAAGAGCAGAGGTTGTAGAGGCCAAAAGCAACTGAATTAAGAGATGTTGTCACTGTGGAGGTGTAAAATTGCCTATTTTGGGCTTTGTGCTGCCTATGAGGACAGCTTCTAAATCTAAAACATTCTCACATGTGGTTGTCACCACAATTATTTTCAGTTACTGTTTTTATCAAGTGGATTCATTGCATGCACATAGTGGATTGCCCTGGATTTCTGAAGGATCCCAGAAATAAGACTATCATATCCTCTTAATGCCAGACAGTTCAACTCTTCCTAGAGTTTCCATCAATTGCTCTTCTTGAACCAATTTTCTTTTCTTAATAATAAGCATTTTAATAACAAGCATTCTATTAAAAAGCATTTTCCTTCTGAATTTCACCTACAACCATAGAATACCCAGAAAATGAGTTACCAGTTCAATCTTTCTTTTGACATGGTTTATCTACAGTTGCTTATGCTGACCTTTCTTTGTAAAGAATTATCTCTCCAAAATAACTTACATTTACCTAAACTGGAAAAAAAGGGTCCAGACAAAAATACGTCCTGTCAAAATCCAGCTTGAACTTAGACTTGCTGCTTGGGTCTGGTTCCTTCCCTCCCTACACCCAGTAGTATTTTTTTCTCTAATTCAAATAGTTTCAATTCCATTTAATATTCCCTTTCTCAACACCTCACTTCCTCAATAATTCACAGAACAATGTGTGGTTTCAAATGTTTGCCCTGTGGTCATCCACAAAGCTCACATAACCAATGCCAGAGCTATATAACAATCTCCAAGGATTAGTTGTCGGAGGCTTGGGCTGGGTAGATACAATTTGCTGAATTTTCACAGACTTTTCATAAATAACCTTGGCACAGTTCAAACCACCTTGGGGTTGCTGCATTTCCATCAAGTCTCTCGGCTCTCCAGACATATTTTTTTTACACCACTTAAAATTAGTCACTTACTACAACACCCATCTCAAGGTTTAGTTATTTTGGGAGCAATAAAAACAGACATACTGGAAGAGCGACAGACTAAGCCAAAATAGTTCAGAGATGAAGTGTGTAAACTGCTCTTCTCGTTCTGAGCATGGTACCTCCTGCAGGGGCCCTTGAGGCGAGGCCTGTGCAGTACCAAAACAGGATCTGAATATATATCAGACTTACACTATATCCAGCTGCAGCACAGGGACATTCAGTTCGTTTGCTTTAAGCCAAATTTCTCTTCTTCCCATTCAGGGACTGTCACAGCACTGATATGCTGTATTCCAGTGCACTGTGGTTGTGATGAGATCTAGTGGTTGTTATACCCTAGCACAAGCCTCAGGTGATGTTTAACCTGTGATATCTATCTATAATCTGAAAGAGCTGTTCTAGTGCTCTCCCCTCCCATGGTTCTCTTTCCTCCTTCCCTTTTCCAGCCCTGGAGCCAGCAGCACGGAGGGTCGGCCCCCCGCCTGCCAGCGCTGTGCCCGGGAGGCAGGGCTGCAATGGTCTGGCACGGGCAGGATGCGGGGCATCCTTCCCGGGGAACACAGGCGAACCTGCTCAGGATGTCTGCTTCTTATGGGGAACACTAGATGGCACACAACAACCGCTGTATTGCTGCTTTTTTGGTTCGGAAGCCAAAAATTTGTTTCAATGCATCAGCCTGGAATGTGGCTAAAAGGACTGAGCAAAACATGAGCCTAAGTACGCTATTAAACCCCACCGGGCAGATAACCTTTCCAATAAAATTTCACCCCTCTTATTCTGTCAGAGTTATTTTTCTATTTATAACTCTGCCTAACTTGGCAGCCTCAGAAAGTAAACAGACACTTTATTTAGTGGCTTGTTGACAGGCAAGAGGATTCTCATTTTGGTGCAATGTGAAATAACAGAGTGGCATGCAAAGTAAAGCCCACTTGGCCCGGCAACTCCTACAGTTCAAAATATAACTGCTGGGACAAGATTCAAGTGATATAATTACCTATCACAGGGATTCTGTTAAACGACCTGTGCTTCACTTTGTAAGTAAAATCAAGTACTTACTTGCACTTTTTATATAGCTATGAGTATTTTTTCCCTGTCCCAAGAGACCTAGAATCCCAGAAACAGAAATTTTGCTATTACAACTTCATATGCTTTATTGGATCTGTGCTTTCCATGGGTCTGTTTTAATTCTGGAGGAAAAAAAAAGAAAACAAAGGAAAGCATTTACAAGAGGACTCTTCACACTTCATTTCCAAAATATTGAAGCAGTCAGTTCCTGGTGCTACTTCACAGATTCAACAAGCATAAAGTGATGAAGGGTCTGGAGCACAAGTCTTAGGAGGAGTGGCTGAGGGAGCTAGGGGTGTTTAGCCTGGAGAAAAGGGGGCTCAGAGGTGACCTTACCAATCTCTGCAACTTCCTTAAAGGAGGATGTAGTCAGGTTGGGGTCAGCTTCTTCTTTCAAGTAACAAGTGATAGGACAAGAGGAAATGGCCTCAATTTGCACCGGGGAGGTTCAAATTGGATATTAGGAAAAATATCTTCAAAAGAATTGTCAAGCATTGGAACAGGCTGCTGAGAGAAGTGGTTGAGTCACCATCCCTGGAGGTATTTACAAAATGTATAGATGTGGCACTTCAGGACATGGTTTTGTGGTGGACTTGGCAGTGCTGGGTTAATGGCTGCACTCAATGACCTTAGAGGTCTTTCCCAACCGAAAAGATTCTATGATTCTACGACTCTAACTTCTGTGAATGTGTGAAGTTACTATTTAACTGAAAAAAAGGTGAACTTTCCATTTCCTGCCTACTGCTAGTAATTGTCATGGCTTCTTTGGAAAAGAGAACCATGTCCATGATTACACGATTGAGGTTCAATCGTAAACTCACCAAAGCAGGAAGCTGCAAACAGCAGTTTACTGGCAGAAGGATGTAAATCCTTCCTTGCCTGTATTAACTAGCTGACACAGGGGAGGGGAGCCCTGACTCTGAAGTGGGCTAGGAAGAAACCTAGGGGCCCCCCAGGAGGGGACTTTTCTGAGAAAGCAACCTCAAGCTGCAGAATCAAGACCAGTGTAAAGCACCCACCAGGTTGAGAGATGACTCATCTAGGGAGAAAGGACATTCAGTGCTAACCAGAGCCTCTGCCAGATCTGAGTGTTGGGGCTTTTTTTTTACTTTCATTTCCGTTCATGTATTTTTGCATGTTCTGCATTTCACGGCATTTTTTTTCAACTATGTAAATAAGTAGTTCTATTTGTTTTTAACTTGCTCCTGCTTATGTCAAGAATAACTTCTGAGTAACTGGCTGAACTTTATGGTATTCCAGTCCTCCAAGATGGCCATCCTAAAAAAGCAGAGTTCTGGATACCTCTTCCCCGCTTCTCCTCTTTGCCCCACATAACAAGGTATGTTTCTACATGGTTTCAGGGACCAGCTTGAGATGGAAAAATAGATGCCTTGGGAGAAGAATTTATGCCTGGAAGTATCATTAACCTAGAAAATTCTTCAGCATTAAGTAAAAAAGAGGGGAGGAAGAACAGATAAATTCATGGGCTTTTTAAGGGACACATAATAGTAATTACTGATACCTTATTTTTCAGTTTCAAGTTAAATTCCTGTCCTACCAAACATTCCAGCCAGTTTGAACTAAGTAATATCTATTTCAAGGAGGCCATGGTAAGCAAACTGATAAAAAAATGTTAGTACTGTGTAAATCCACATTCTGGCTTACAGGAAATACACTTCCAAAAATACTCTTGCAAAGTTGTGAGTGTGTGTTGACAGTTTGCTGTAAGAGCTGCATATAATTAATGGAAGCATATAAACAATTCTCCCGTTTTTTGTAAAGAGTCATAATTTTTTATGTTACTTGGAACTGTAGTTGCTAATTTTGTATTTGTTGCTTGAAATGGTTTTTTAACATCATCATATCGTTAATCACATCAAATTAATGAAGAGTGATTGCAAGCTTCCCAACAGCATGGGAGTGCTTGAACACACCTGTCTCATACCCAAGGACAGACAGTGAGAAGCAACTTCAGGCACCAGAACCTTGTGCCTGGAACCAGTTGAATGCTGATCCAGCTCTACCATTTTCAGAGCCACACTATTCCCTGCACTTAATGTTGACCTGTTCCACTTGTACTGGACTGACGGGAAGTTACAGAGATGTTCCTTTCCAAAGGCATTCCTTTCCAAAGGCATTGAGGTCTCAGAGCCAAATTCCTACTAGCCTGTCTGAAAATGCCCTTGGGGCTTACTGGCATCTGTAGCACATACACACCTAAATATTTCTCACTAGCATTCTATGGTAAATCTTGAAAATTTATATTAGGAACTTAGTAGCATATATTTTAATAAAACTACAGAGAAATTGAATGTTAATATTTTTACTAACATTTTTTCTCTAAACATATGGTGTTATTCTACTCTACATTTTGTTCTATCTACTGTGCAAGAAAAAGTAAAAAACGTGAGTTGGTCACAGTCCAGAGTAAAAAAGAGCAGATTGGAAGCAGAAGCAGTGTGATCTAGGCTGTACACTGGCAACAGACTTCAGGCTGTAAATTGCAAACAGCAAAAGAACATACAAGGGCTGGCTGTGGTGGATTCCTCATCAGCTGAGCCTTTCAAGCAAAAAGTGAAAAGCTCTCTGAAAGATATGCTTTATTCAAATAGGCATTTATGCAAGGCTTGTGTTATGTAGGAGATAAACTAGATGATCTCAAGGATCCCTTATGGCTTTACAGTCTATGAATAAAGAGCCTCTTTCACTGTAAGAGACTCAGTATTTCAGCTACTTTGGACCCAACGTGGTGTAAGCAGGACTGCTACAAAGCAGGAATTGTGTCACACACTTCTAATGCTGTGAAGGCCCCTGCAGAACACAATGGGGGACAAGTGTGTGAAAGAAGTCCTTTCAGTGCCCCATCAGGTCAGTTGTTTGAGCACAAAGCTGGGCTGAGTAAAGAATTACAGTATCTTACTTCTCCTCTCACATTATGAACCTGTTTCACTGACATATCCACGGACCCACTAAATTTGATATTAAGGCCTCACAAACATGAAGTCTTCGGAGATTGGTGAGAGGTATACAGGTCTTCTGTGTTCATGTGATCACTCTTTGGAGGGAAAAAGGGGAGTTCAAAACAGAATTTAACTTGGTTTATGAGAGAATCTTTCAGATTCAAAAGCTGATCAGAAAAGTGATTTGGTTATTTAAAGGGTAAAATAGAAATACTGACAGGTTGTCTGCTCTGAATTCCAAATTAGAGACAATTTACTCCACTAATAGAAGCTACCAGTAATAGGGTCTAGACAATGGAAGAACTGGGTTATAAAAAGGGATTACATCTGACAAACAAAGACACTTTGTTTCTTCCTATAAAAATGAAAACAATTTCATGGATGTAAACTGCAAGAACTTGATTTTAGGAAGCATTTGAAACAGTAACTACAATATCTTAAATGATATTTGGCTTGAAGAAAGCCCAGAAGCTCGACTGTAGCTTCTGCAGTAATTTTGGCTGATGTGCAGAAATGCATAAACAAGCTCTTCCCCAGCTACTTCAGATATTACAAGGAACATAACCATGACAGCACAGAGCTCATCTCCAGTTAACCACAGAGCCTTTCTAGGCGCCTACTGCAAACCTTTCCATGTTTCATTTGGCCATTGCTACAGAGCCATCTGTAACAAAGCTAATTTCTACTGGAAGCCAGCTCAGATCATTTTTCATTTAACACTAGTTACAGCAGTAAGCAAGACAGACATACTCAGAGTAGCTGGTAATGAAAACCAAAATAATTCTGAATAAAATAATTGTGAGCTGAAAGAAAGAACAGTACATGTCCAACAGGAAAATTGTTATAAGTCTTATTTAAAAATATTTGTTAAAGATTTAGAAGAGGGATAAACACTACATTTTGAAAGGAAAATTATACTGATTTGGAACGGGTTGCATATCTACAGCTCATAGAAAACACCATTTATTTCTGGAATGTAAAAAATATTTCAAGCAGAAATATTTACTCTCACAATCCACTCTCAGAACTCAAATTCTTGTCTTGTTTACTGGAGTAAACTTCAGTTCAAAGGTTACATCTTGATGTCCTTCAAAAATAAGTATATTATACACATCCTTTTTGGTGTAGGCTAGCTTCATGGGGGTTTGTGTTTCTGCTGTTCATTAACAGTAGGGATAAAGGCCAAAGTCCTCAGTTCAGCAAGGCAGAAGCTAGGAAGAAGCAGAAGAGGAATGGCCCCAGTTCAGGCTGGATTTTAAGCATGCACATTCTTTCTCCCTCCACCACATTTTTTTCCACCTCTTGACAATAGTGCCACACCATTTCATGAGTAAGAGCTTCCTTTTTATTTCTGCACCCTCATTTCCTGCTGCTTCCATCCTGTAAGCCTCCTTCAGGATTTTCAAAATATTTTTCCACTCAGGCAGGGAGAATGCACTGAACTGAGCACATGATGGAGGAACTGATGTGCAAGAAAAATAGAAAAGGAAGCAAGAGAGAAAGAGATGTGAAGATATGGAAACAGGGAAAAAATATGTCCCTCTGTATGCAGAAGTTCTAAGGCAGGTTTAATGAATAACTAAGGAGTACAACTGTGAGTGCAGGTCTTGAGAAAGCTTCATTTGATACATTTTCATGTCTTAAAAATACATAATTTTATGTGTGGCATTTCCAACAGTGTGTGCATTTCTGATCCCTCAGTGAAAAAAACTGAATGATTGCCTGTACTAAAATTCATGTAACACTGCCTCAGAAAGCAGTACAGAGATTGCTACTGATCTCATATCTTCATCTCAACAGTGCAGACTTCATATAACTTCAAATATGTTCCCCAAGTAAGTTATAGGTTTGAGATATTCCAGTTACAATTTTTAAAAATAGACAGCAAATATTTTTTGTACATGAGAAAATAAATGTCCAAATCTAAAATAATGTGCTCCCAAGCAGTTTTCTGTACAGCTTCTGTACATAAGTCCCATAACAAGACAGCAAACATAGGTTTGGGGCTTGTTATGTGTTGTCCTGTAATCATCTGGTTTGCAAAAGCTTCTCATTTTCCTAGAAAGGGACTAAGAGGCCAAGCCACAAACACTTTCAAGAGCCAACCATTCTCTGACAAGTTACTTGAAAAAATTGAGGGGAAGGGCAGTTTCTTCTTTACTCACAGATCAGGTTAGTCAGGCAGACAAGTCCATTCTAGTATCATGTAAGGATGTCTGAACACGCACCAGCAACTTGTGTACCTGATCCTGGGCTGGGGAGCACTCTTTGAAACTGCCGGGACTCTCTTCTACCAGTATTTAAAGAGGGTGGCACCTCTGCCACTTTAGAACAGGACAAAGACATAGAATGGGAGAGTTGAAGCAGATGGGTGCTTCCCATCAGCAATTAAGTCTCCCAGAGTTCCAGATCAAACACCTGAACACCCAGGATGGTGCTACCTGCACACTTAGTGGATACAAGCTGAAGCTGGGTCTCTTGACACATATCTGACTCTGCAGCCAGGTATGTGGCTCTGCAGAGACCTCCAGGCACTGGAATTCCACAGTTCCATGTCTCCAGGGTTCATCTCTACAGATCCAGTTGCAGATCAGAGTTTTAGTCTACAATTCTCTCAGGGTATGGGTGAGCCTTTCCCTTTAGTCTTATTTTCTGTCTGTAGACTGCCATCACATAAATGACACCAGTAACAAATTTATTTCTTCCTAGAGAACTTCAGTCATGACTCTTGGGTCACCTTTTCCGTCCTTCTACTTCATGCTTCCAACCACAGGATTCCAGAGAACTTTATAAATTATAAGAAAAAAGGGTTTTATTTCTGGAATCTGTTCCACAAAGCAGTAAACGTGGGAAGTTTTCCCCTTGTGCTTGTCCAAAAATAAATTTTTGCTCTGGTTTTAGTTATTCTTGAGTCTAGTATAAGGTCTTGGATACTCCTAACATATTCCTCTCCTTTCTTCATGTCAGTGTCCTTTGAACACTTGTAGAGGTTAATCCTCCTCCCTCCATTTGCTGACCAAATTCTGCATATTTAGATGGTTTAATTTTCTTACACAGATTGCAAAAAAAAACTCAGCAGAGAGACAGAAATCTCTTCAGAAAAGTAAGTGCCTATAAAAGTGTGCAGAGGAGAGAAATCTGCCAAATGCCCTCACATGGACAAAGGCTGCAAAATCAGCTGATGTCCTGGTAAGCAGCAGAAAATGTATCTGGGAGCAAGTCTACAGGAAGAGGGAATACTTTATTGCTCAGTAGCAGAAGAGTCTTCAGTACGGCTTGCACACCTTGTACACTAGAACAGTAACAGTGATCATTGCACAGCCACTTGACCTATTTTGTGTCTCCAGCAATGATCAGTAGCCTTGGGAAGAATCAGAGCAAGCAGGCACTGCCACTTCCTCAAAGTCCTGCTCCAGAGCCATCTGGCCCAGGGTCACAGTTCCTGTTCCTAATCCTGCCAGGGAAAGGATGCTAGCAAGTTCCAGCAAGCTGATACCTGCATCACAAATTTTATGAAGGCTCAGAAAAGTGAAACTCTGCTTACAAGCTTCATTAAAATTATTACTTAAGCTAAAACTAGTCCAAGGTCACACTAAAAGATCGTATCTCCTATCTCTGTGCTTGGTGCCATAGCAAAAGATAAGCCAGAGCTATTTATAAGATCAATTCTGCAACCAAGTTTTGTCAAAAAAAATCTCCACTGTTGAATGTGAAATGGTCTATCTGGAATAGCTCTTACTTGGCAGACCTTCAGCAGAGCAGGAGTTTCTGAGGAAGCCCAGTGGATGTGGGCTGGACAGCACCAGAGGCAGCAGAACTTTATAGCCCTGGGATCAGGTACAGCTCTGAGCTGGGAGACAGGCAGGTCCAGCAACTTCTGGCTCACAAAAATGTTTTCAGATTAAGCTGGGGAAGAAGAAAACAGTCTTTTATTATTATTATTTTTATTTTTATTATAGATGCATTGCAAATGGAAAATCTTCTTTTTAATAAGTTGCAGCAAACTCAGTTGATGCTCAGTCCTGATGTACCTCTCTCCACTACTGGACTCAGTTTGGTACAGCAATGAAGAAGAATACTAGAGTTTCAGGTCTGTTGGCACTATTTCCATTTTCAGAAAACTATAGGAGAAACATCTTTCCTTTCTTCTTGCTCAAGAAAACAAGAGACAGGAGGACAGCCCACTGCCAGCCATGCCTTTTCCTTACTCTCCAGTGGAGGATTAGTGTCTCTGTATACTAAACTCAAGTACTTGTAACTCTTTTCGAAAAGTTGCTGCCTTCTTTTCCTAATTATTTGTGTGTGACAAAGTCTGACCTGTTTTAATGAAATCCAGTTTTAAAAAGATTTTGGCAATATTTGGTGGGAAAAGAAATCATAATGCAACCACTTTTTTAAGAGTCTTAAAATGAGACAATCCCACATGAAGCAACGCTGCCCTGCCTTGCAGAATCATTACCCAGAGGAAAAGCACACCACACCTATTGTACAGCTTCTATCTTCAGAAGCTTCTGCCAGGACCTTCAGGGTGTTATTTTCTCTCACTGTCTATAGAACTGAGGAACACAAAAAATAAGAAACTAGTTCTGTGTTATGAAAACAGAAACTCAAAACAAAACAGAACACAGAATAATGTATTTAAAGTAGTAGAAAAAAATTGAGTTTGTCATGTGAAATAGAATTGTTCTAAAGTCCTCACATTTCCCTTTTTTTTCTTTGTATAGCTATTATATTAAATACATACTCTGACTAATATACGAAACCTCACTGGAAACTCTAGAGAGCTCAGAATAAAATGAGCCCATCATTTGCAAAAAGAGCTGCATGGGATATCTTGCAAAAATCAAAACCATGCTTGATTTTGATTGATTTCCCTTTTTAGTATTGCAGTTTAAGTGAATTTATGAGGCCAATGGGCTCTAGATTAACAGGTTTATCAAATTATTACAACCAAATTGGTAATTACTGATGGTCACCTTCTGGATAAAGTTCATGGACTTGCAAAAGACCTAATGAAAATTGTCCACACAGTAGAAATGGGAAGGAAAAGACTTGGAAGTCTGACAGGGAGGAAACCACAAGATTTACTCTTTAATAGATCCAGTGGTTACAATAAAGATGTGGATGAGGACAACAGCTGGAAACAGAGATGACAACTCCACAGTTTCCACGGAGTTTCCACCACGTCCTATTATTTATTCAGAAGCTATTTTCCAGGAAAACAGCCAGCCAGCTCACGAAAGCGTTTTCAATAAAATAATTTTCAAAGGATGGTGGAACAACAGAATAAGCAGGCTGCAGAGAACAAGTGGCTAGGCCTTTCTTTTGGGTTACCCAATTTGCAATTTGAATAATAATTTCAAGCTGGTGGTAGTATGAGATAGTAGTATACATGCAGTATCTCAACTTTGTGTAGCCAAATTATATTTTTACACTACTGATTCATTTTTTTGGCCCAGTTAACAGGGAAACATGAAAGGTTTTTCATCACACTAGGAACAGGTGTATCTGTATGTGCCCCACAGTGTTTGGACCCCATTAGCAGATCTCTAGCAAATGCAGAAAGAGATGAGACATAAATATTTTTGGTTGCCTGGGAAATACTTTTAACAGAAGAATGTATTTTCAACTGGAGCTGGCCAGCAGCACCAGTAGCCAAAAGTACTGCAGCAGCTGAGCAGCCGGAAAAATACTCAAGGACAGGCACAACGTTTAGAGCAGCACCAAGGCTGACAGCAGCAGCCTGGGATGAAGGTCTGCGGGGAGGCTGACCTGGGGTGGGGACTTGGGGCACCAGTAGAAAAAGGGTTGTGAAACAAAAAGCTTTGGCAGTTACCATGGGACATTTCCTTGCTGAGATAACTCAAACCACGGGCCTGATATGAAGCAAATGGCATAAGCCCAGGGCTGCTGAGCCATGCCAGAAGCACAGCACCATCCTTCATGCTGTCAGAAACAGGGTGCAGCAACCGTAAGTACTGCACTCTGCATGCTGCTGCCCAAACACCTCACAAGAGAAGAGAAGAACAGTTTAGCTGCACAATAAATTTTGATATCAAATTGAAATGTTACCATAGCTCATTTAAAAAGCAAGGAGACCATAAAGTTACAAGCACTTAGCAGAAGAGGTTCACTAGTTTCTTACGAAGTCATGTGCTCACTAAGGCTCACGTTTTCCCTAGAAAAATCGTGAGCAGCAGTGGCACCTTAGGGTCATACAGCAGCGTAAGTTAGAGCAATTATCTATCCAAAATGAAGAGTGACGAATCTTACTTATTTCTAGAAAAAATAGGTACACCAGTGGGGGTATGAAACATGGGAACTTAAATGCTAATATGAAACTTGTCACTCTTCTCAGAGAATATTGTAACAACACTGCTAAAGACATCAAAAGCAGAACTATTTTTGTCCTGAATTTAGCCCATACAATTTAGCCTATAAAATTTTAAGAAATCAGTAAATAGCTACTTCTAGATGAGTTATTTAAATGTTCTGAATCAGTTTAAAAAACCAGACAGTACAGATAGTTACCACTGATAGTTTAAAAAAAGATTTTTAGTGCAGAAGAGAAAAACCTTTATAAACCACATACATACACACTTATGTATTATGGATGCTAAAAAGCTTTAGCAGAGAGACTTTCCAGCTTTCTGCAGCATTTTGTGAGAGCTCTGTCTTTCCCATGCAAACTATTAGAAACAATGATATGAGTTTTGTAAACTAACTTTGCTATCTTGCACCTGCAGATGGTTTGTAGAATTGTTATGATACTGACTAGAGAAATATTTTGGAATGGGGGTTGGGAGAACTGACCAATCACTTCAGGAGGTGGATGGCCTAAGGTCCAATGACCTTATGCCATGCAAGAATACTAACATATAAAATGGGCTGAATATAATTAAATAAAGACTCTTTCTCACCTTTTCTTCCTGGACCAAATCTGTGTTGGTTTTCTCTCCGTGCTCGCTTACTACAGCAACAATGTATATGCATCTATGTGTATGCATATATATGTACAGACACAAATAGATCAAGATTCAGATTCCACTCACACAATAATTAATCCATCTCTTTTCCCTCACTTCAAGAAATGTAATCACATAAATTTTTGTCTTTTATTTACTAGTACTGGAAAGAAAGGAAGATGACAGGGGGTGACATCTAAAATTTAAGGAGCCAGACACAAGAATTCACATTTCTTCCTCAGCCAGGAGAGCACTCTGTGTCATTGAGGGGACACTATCACTGGATATAAGCTTAAGGATATGAAACCCTAAATACCAGAGGAGAGTGCCATGTGGGAAAACTGACAATAAACTCCTACATGAAATTAACTGCATGTTGTGTAGTCGGTGGATGAGGTCTTCTCTGTCATACAGCAAGATATTTAATACAATCATCCTGGGATTTTCTTTTAGACATAAATTATAACTGAGCATTTCTTTTACTAGGTGATTCAATGATTTCTGTGAGAAGATAAAATTATAAAAATGACCTAGTGAAAAAAAAGATATCTTTTACATTAGCTCACTTTTCTGTATTCCAGGAAAAAAGCTTATTTCCAGAAATACCACAGTGCTCTTAAGACAGTAAGTCCAGTAAGATAAAGAAAGTAAGGTGATACAAGTAGCTCTATATATGGATTTATCAGTGCTGTGTCATTTGGTTTTACTACAACTGAATAAGAGCAAAGGACAAACCTTCCACTGCAGGTAAGTGTCGCAAGCAAGTCTGCACCTTTTCCCACAAGTGACTCAAGTTCCTGTTTGCACTTGGAAGTCAAGGCTGAGAGTATGACTAAAACAAAAATGTCCAGACAATAAGATTGACAACCTTCATTTTCACTTCAGTCCCAACCTTTCCCAACACTAAATAAAAAAGCCTCCAAACAAAAATTACACCACCTGTATTCAGTTTACCTCCACTAAAAGGATGAGGTGTGGCAGAGAAAATTGTTACAGAAATATCCAAGGCCTGCCTGGTATAAAATTAAATTTTAAATAAGGAAGAATAAACAAGTCACTTGAAAGCCTTAAACATGTCGTATAAATAACCTGTGATGCTATCCAGAATCAGCTGAGCTGTGGGCATCATCTGCCCCAACCATGAGTCAGCTTGAGTCAGTTCACTGTACTTTTATGGTACTTTCAAAGTCAGAAAACACATCTCCCAGCAGCATGAAAGAAATATCTGAAATGTGAAACAAGTATTTGATGGGAAGGTATTCTCTACTGTAAGATGGCAGTGAAATTAGTGGAATAAATAAAATACCAGTATACTTAACATTTCTGTCTCCTTATTTTTAGCCCAAACAGAGGACTGAAATCAAAGCATAAAATGAAAAGCAAATCACGTGCTCTTAAGGCCAAACAATTTTAAACTCTTCATGAACTGCTCCTTCTGCCCAGCAATTCTCCAGCTGTGCAAAGCGGATTGGCAATGTGGATTCAGTAAATAGGGAATGCTTCCAGCTGTTTGCTGATCCCTCCCACTCCCAGTATGCATAACATCCTGGCTGGTAGAAGCTATATTTGTGTTTAAACATGATAAGGCTGATTTACATTAGAGGAATGTTTCTGATCAATCATTTGTGCTGAATAGCCAGTGACTAAGTGGAAATGTTTCACAGAGAGTACTGCCGAATAAGAAGTGAGTAAGAAGTTTATAAAACTTCAGGACGTGGTTACAGTCTCTAATCTACTTAGCAGAGAGCTCACAGCTTCCTGCAACTGCTTGCACCGGGCACACACACGTTTCTCCCGGTACTCACATCCACGATCCATAACTGTGGAACATAAAAGGGAGGGAGGGCTCTCCACCACTTCACTTTGCCCATGGAAAGTTAAGTGCCAAGTACAAACTGGTTGTTACAGTCAACGGAGAGAGATGCAAGACTTTTCAGGCATTTCTCTTCAGGCAGCATGAATCATTCTGTCCACTGGCTGGTATCAGCCTAGGACCTAACGAGCTGCCTCTGGCTGAGACGGATCTCAGGGAATGTTTGGTGCTGGCTGCCTGCAGCATGGATCATGGGCTGGGGTTCTTTGTCAAGCTGTCAATAGCAATGGGTCCGGTGGAGCTGTGGAAACCAGCAGAGGTGAAGAACAGCTCTTATCTTTACCAAGTTCAGAATCCAATGGCTGAGTATAGCAGATCTGTTCTGGAGGACTCCTTGCAGAACAGTTTTATAGTGCACAAATAGATATTTGCACCAGTAAAACATATCTGCTTTGATATTTGAAAAACAATAAAAGAAAGTAAATGAATTTAAAATAAACTGTTGGCCTTTTATGATGTTTTCATAAAAAAAAAACTAAAAGAGGAGGGTTTGGACAAAAATGCTATACTTTATGCTGTCAAAAGATAAACTATCATTATTGATATGTTTCAAAGCTAATTTAATACATGCTATTGATCATGGCTTTTAAACTTACTGTCAGATTTGCTTAGACAATGAAATGACACAGCACAGACCAATTTAAATTTAGGATTTACATGTTATCTCAGAGCTATGTCACCTAAGAGAATTATTTAAATTGAACAGCATCTTTGCATTTTACAGCTTTTTACAAATCTCGGTTCTAGGAAATTTATTCATATGACTTCAGCAATATCCCCATAAACCTACAAAACTAACGTGTAAGTATTACTGCCTTCAGTCACAGACAAATTTCTGTTTATAACCCCATTTTATCTATTACACAGCTTTACTACACTTATGCATCAGGCTGAAGGCATCTAACAAAATCATCTTCCTGAAGCTGTGTGTTTTCATTTGGAAAATGAACAGACCTGCCATTTTCAATAGTGTAAAACTAAGATACAAAAAATTCAGTTAAAATAATTCCTGCAACCTCCCATCCTCAGGGCAAAGGTCTTTTTCTCTCTAGAGGCATCCCTGATTTACAAAGCTATCATCCCTGATGATAGCTTTGTAAATCAGGCTACTTTATGAGACTGAGCACGTATATTTGATAGAAACTAGGATGTGACATTTTCCAAAGCTTTGTTTATAGCACGCAGACTCCAATCCGCAAAGTGGCTTGGCAGAGTTTTCTTGGAACCTGCATGTTCATTTTCAAAGGACACGATGTGACTCAACAGCTCTTAGAATTCATCTTTTCTGAATGGGAATCGGGGACAGATCAGTGCAGCAGGAATGTGTAAGCATGAGGGTGTAGGTGCCACTGGCAAAAGGAACAGCCCAGAGCCCACATTGCAGACCAGAAGAAGAGGACTGCTCAAATAACCTGTGATGCTATCTGTGATGAGAAAATTTGAAGGATCACAGATGAAAATGGGGAGAATCAAAAGGAAGGACAGGGTAAGATGGAGGATGGATCATATATGGTACAAGATTTTTTGTGATACAGATACCAGACAAGCGAAGAGAATTAAGATTCATGTTTACTAGTCTGAAGACAGTTTAATTTTAGCTAAGCCTCAGCTACAGCAGAAAGCCAATGCCACAAACTCAAGTATGTGGTTACAGAAAATACCACAGATCCTGAGTAAGCTGTGAGGAAAAAGACTGAAAGCCAAATGCCTTTCTACTACCTGAGCAATGGGACATCCAGGATGGCCTACACGAGCATCAGAATCATAGTAACTTTAAAATACATTTTTAACCTGCACTAGAGTGATCAATTCACCTCCTTGCAATGTTCAACCTTGTTCTATTTGAGCTTTTCTCAAAATTGTTTGTGAATCTCTCTGTTGTATATAAGTGCACCCACAACTATCTTTCCACTTCTTATTGGTTCATTACACCCAGCTAAAATCAGAACTTTGTGGTTTTATATACAATGTCAGCTGTGGCCAGAATATCCTACTGCCAAGGATACAAGCAAACGACAACACTCCCTACCTGATGATGAATTTCATTTAAGAGCCTGCATCTGTAGACTGAGAAACTCAATTCTTTGCTTGATGAGTCCTGTGAGTTACACAGCTTACTGCTGCAAAATAGCTGCAACTGCTGCCAGAATCATAAAAAAGGGAAGAAAAGCTGATTGAATAGACAACAGAAAGCCAGAATTGCTTTGTATTAGACTCTGCTTAGATGACAAGGTAGTGGGATAAATCAATACTCAAGCAAAGCTGCTATTAACGTCCAGACATAACCTCTTAAGAGAAAGAAAATTGATGACACTTGTTCTAGAAAGATGGCGTCATATGGGGATCATTGAGAGTGAGCAAGCGAGAGATTTTGGCTGTAAATCTCTGGCATCTTCATCCAAACATCATTACTGCCAAAGCATTTTAGATATGAGCCTAAGAAAAAAAAATTTTTAAAAAGTCAATGAAACAAATTATTTGAAAAAACACAATCATGAAAATAATTTCAAGTGTGTTCATCACCTTATACAATTGTGATTCTATTTGCCCAAATATCCTTTCCCAGTGGTACCATTACCATTTATTTCCCTCAGACTATTTTTGTCCTTTTTCTTGCCTACTAGTCTGGCTTAAAATATTCTGTTTTCCACATAGCTCCTCTTTCCCCTACATATCAATGAATATGAAATCTGTCCTTACTCCCGCTCTCAAGACAGACTCTCACTACTAGTAGACTGTTACCATCTCCTACTTTTTCAGCAGCTGATGATATCAAAATCCTCCTTTCTCATTTCTATCCTTCCTCTCCTCTGCAAAAGTCTAAATTTCAGTAATTTTATGCATTAATAACTACTGCATTGAGCTTAAAATGTTGCAGGATGTCCCTCAGGGCAAAACCAAAGTAGAAGCATTCTTCAAGGAAAACTCTTGCAATCCTCCTTGCACATTTCTTTGGGGACAGTGGAATTCATTTTTTCCCTGAATGAGCATGAGCTGCTTGTCTAAACAGTGGGAATCCCCTGAGAAGGAGGGAACAGAATATGTAGGCACGTGATCTCAGAGTATCACAGAATAAAAGCAGCACATGGTAAGAATTAACTAACTGCTGAATCTCAGAAACTTATTGTGCATTCAGAATTATCATCCTTTGGGATATTTTTAATCTCCCATAGGCATCTTTTCTTGGGTAATTAAACACTAAAATATCTTCAAGCCTGAAGTTTTTAAATCTAGTTCTCTAGAAAACATGCTTCATTTCAAGCAACATAAGGAGCTGGTGCAGAAGTTCTCTGCCCTGTGTTATCATGAGCATGAGTGTTTGAACATAAATCTCAAAGACTTTATTCTCTTCCTTTAACTCCTGCTCACTTCCTTACTTTGGAACATAGGGTGGAACCCATGGTTCATTCCTAAGGACGAGAAAGGGTTCCTGCCTTGCTTATTGAGAATCAAAATATCTTATAGAATTTCAGCATAAAACAAATTGTCTACACGGTGACATAGGAGCCCCACGAAAGTGCTTTGGAAGATATAAATCCGTGTGACAAACAAGAAGGAATGTGTATGCTAATGGCAGCAGGGATTGTAACGGCAACAGCTCAGCCTATCCAAACATATGCACAGAGGAGAGAGCAGCTCTTCAGCTGAAGGAAGTGCAGAAAAAGAGTCAGAGGAAGGATCAGAAGGCACAGTGCAGCTGTAACAAAAGCTGTCCCCCAGCCCCTCTACCCCACCAGCCTCTCTGTGCCTGTGCCAGCAAGGGCACAGTCCCACCAGAAAGGTCATGTGCTCTGGTGACCTCTTCTTTCTCCTTGCCTGACAGCCAAAAGAGGACAAGCTGCTTTTCAAACGCTGGTGAGCTGAAGGAAGGGCTTGGTGGACTGTGACCTTTTCAGGCTCATGTTAGACACAGGACTGTTGACTGAACAAAGCAGAGATCTATGCGTTGATCATAAACCAGGTGTTAATACATCAGCTTTATTGCACCTAAGTGCCGCACATTGCTCCCATGAACAGCAGGCAGACAACCCTGCAGAGCAAACCTTTGCCCGCAGGGTACAACCTACGGCAATCTCCCGGCTGAACATTTGTGACTCACTTCACTCCTTGTGTGGGGCATGAGAACCCGGCTCCAGTGTAAACACAGCACTCCAGATCATGGGCACACTGTACATGGCTGACAAGCTGCTGGACTTGCTCCCTGCCTGCCTCCAGAGAAGTGTTGCTCATTCCTCAGGAGGGGACAAATAGAGGCTGTTATCAAAAGCAATTACCACAACCATTTAGCACCATCACTTCCTGTACCAAGTGACCCTTCTAATAATACTTTCTGTATGAATCTTGTGTCCAAGCCCTTACATCTCCTCCATCCTCCGCACTGGAAGCCAGAGCCCAGTGCCGACCAGCTGCCAGAGAGGTCTCAGTGCTCACTGTGCCCCTTGGTGACTGCACAGCTGCTGCTGGAATAAAACAGCGGCTGCAGCTGCTGCTGCTCTGCTCCAAGGTCAGGCCAGGAAAACTGGGTGCTCCCCGGCCAGCTCAACCCAGGTGACTGCAGTCTGATGCGTTCCCAGGAGACCTGCTTTCTTTTCCTGGCTCCATTGCTATCCTTGGGAAAATAACTTTGACTTTCTGTTTTCTCTCCCACCCTTTATCTGTTTTTTGTGATTAGACCATGATTTTTAACCTCAGGTTTATAGTTTGGTTTCCTTTAGTTTGGAAAGGAAAAGTATCTTAAGTAGGGCAGGAGCATTTTGAAGAGGCAGGGAAGGAAGAGAAGTGGAAAGGGAAAGTACTCTGCTGTCAGTAACAAAGTTTGTTGGGAAAGTGGAGCAGTACAGATAAATTACCACTCCCTGGGGCAGAGGTGGGTGAGATACCTAATACGGTATGAAGAAGTAAAGGTTGAAGTGTTAACGGCTGCTGAGATTATGAAGTTGCCTAATGGGTGCCATTTGCATTTGGGGATTAATGTGCAAACCATGGCACTCCTGTGTTTGTTATCACTGAGGCCCTAGTTGAAAAACATCAACCTCTAAACTCTTTGCAAGCTGCAGGAGTGGAGTAGATGCTGGAGAACAGGGTGAGAGCTCCCCGGCTGTGTGAGCTTTAGTAACTCAGAGCTCAGGGGCTTGGCAGCAACATGCGGCAAATGGGAAACTGCAGCCAAGGAAATACCCTGATAGCTGGTTATGAGCTGCTGCAGCTTCTCCTACCAACCAGTTCCTGCTGCTCTGGAGGCAGTGGCTCCTGAGGCACACAGCTGACACCTCAGCCCAGAGGTTCCCAGCCAGGCACTGGGAGGGATTGCAGTATAGCTGCCTGGCACAGGGATACTCAGCCCCAACCCTGGAGCTGCAGCTGGACACCGCTGATTTACAGAGCTGGCTTCTTTACACAGGCAACATTGGACACACCTAAACCTGGTTTGGGATTTTTTGGGTGTTCCTGTAAAAGTTGTAATAAAACTGTGTCTGCAAGGTAAGCTAACAGTGAACCAAACACTTCCCAGCTTCCCACTCAATCCATGAAAACCCTGTCTTTTCTTGAGCCCTCCTGTGCAAAACTGTTTACTCACTCTCCCAGATGTCATGTACGCTGCAGTACAGAGACACTACATTAAACATTTTGACATCATCTACAATTGTGTCTACTGGCTCAGATACCTCCAGCACTTTTTTTTCTGACATCTTTAGTACTTCAGAAGTGTTGGAAAATAACAAATGGTTTCATACCGATCTGTGCTCTCCAAAGGAGTCCAGAAAGCAGCCAAATAATTCAGTGATTTTTTTTTTTCAGCTATTTGGGAGATTTTTTCCTGCCGATTTCCTAATGCTCAGCACAGCCAGGCACTGGCTACTTGACACATAAGACCTGAGCAGAGCATTGGGTAGTACTTGTTGAGCAGTTTTATTGACTCCTCAGAGCCCCAGTAATCTCAGTCGCACTTTTTTGCCACCACTTCTTTGTGGTACACTATGGTGAATGGCTGCTCACTATTTGCATATTCTGGCAAAATCACAGAGTCACAGAATATTCTGAGTTAGAAGGAACCCACAAGGATCATCGAGTCCATCTTTTAAGTGAATGGCCCATACAGAGAACAAGTCCACAACCTTGTTATCATTAGCACCAGATGTACTTTTTTTCCCCTTCAGTAAAGAAGCAGAGAAGAATACCTTGGATAAATGTAATTTTTATCTTCCAATACTTAAATTTCCCACATTTTTGGCAGATCACTATCTCTCCAGCATTTGCTTTTACTCTGCATGACATTAATTTTTACCATTTTTAAAACTTTGGATTTCTGGTGGCTTTCTTATTTCCTGGCAGTATTAATATTATATATTGATTTATCTGTTGAAATATATAGTGCTTGCTGTCCTTATCTCTGAATGTCAATGTTATTTATCTACCATTTCATTTGTCCAGCACTTGTTTTTGATGCAGCTGCTTGGAGCAGCAGTCTGTCATTTCAATCTCATTTTACAACACCACTAAAACAGTTTTACAATTACAGCTGTACCAGCATTAACAGCTTCTGCTAACACAGCTGTTATGAGACTGCACCCTAAACCACTGCACTGCCCAAGTGGAACACAGGATTGAATCACAGGCCACGCTTCAGTAAAGTAGAAATATAATTCCTTTTTTTATTTCAAAACGCAGCTAGAAAGCAAGCAGGAGAAAAGTGATTAAAATTATTAACAAGTTGCAGCACTGCTTGTTTAGTTAACCATACAAAACCAAGAACTGACACAAGCTCCAGTAGCCACACATAAAGGCACAGTGCTCAGAGCTCTGAGCTGTGAGTTCACAGCTGGTGTTTCCCAACACCCAACTTTCAAAAAGGTGTCAAATGGCACGTTTTTTTAATTTTTTCACCCAGTAATTTCCCAAGTACCTACTTTAAGGGGCACTTTAAAATAGCAAGGGCATGCTCCAAACACCAGCAAGCTCCGGCCGAAGGACTCGGGCAAAGCCACTTTTTAGCTCGGACCGTGTATTAGCACCACGACAAACCCACCCATCGCTTAGTGACTTCCACTGGTTTTGGAAATAGCTGTCAGCAAGAGGGACGGGCGATCCCCCTTTACCCAGATCCTCCGCTGTCTCCGTGCGTGGAACCGGACACTTGGTCCCCTCCAGTGAGGGGAGCAGGAGAAGGCGCAGCTCTGGAAAAGGGCTCGAGCAGCCTTTTGCCACCGGCAGGAGCGAGGCGGCCCCGGCCCCGGCCCCACCGCCCGTCCGGCCCGGCCCAGCCCGGAGGCTGCGGCGCTGGGGCCCG
>VZTH01011904.1:140940-221064 GCA_013397815.1 Aleadryas rufinucha | reverse complement strand
GCCTCCCGTGCCGCCGGGGCCGGCCGGGCCTTTGTCCGCTCGGGGCCGGACAGCGCCCCGAGCCCTCCTCTCCGAGGGGGACGGAGCCCGTGCCAGTGCCGTGCCCTGTGCCGGCCGCCGCCTCCCGCCGGCGGTGTCTGGGGAAGGGGCAGCACTAGGCTGGGAAAGTTTCGGGCGGCTTCCCGGGAGTGCGGGCGAGGGCGGGCGTCCGGAGGGAGAAGGTGCCTTCCGCGGGAAGCGAGCAGTGGAGTTACAGGAATGGGAACGAAAAGAGTGAGGCAGTGCAGGAACTTGAGTACCCAGGGGTTTGACCTACACGTGTGCAGAAAGAGAGCACTGAGAGCGGGGTATGTGCGGTTTGAATGACGGGATGGTCGCAGTGCAGCGTTTGACTGCTCGATCCGTCCAAACTGGCTCTGAGCCTCTATAGCTTACTGTAAACTTGTGTCGGGATGGAAGTGGGAATGTGAGGCCTCTATGCCTTGTCCCACATAGGGATTTCTGAAAAATCTTACAGCAGTAGCGCAGTGCTTTGTCTCCTATTGCCTTCATATACTGGTGGTTGGAAGGAAACATGAAGTGATGGGAAAATCATTCTGACTCACTGTTTAGGCCCATGTCAGATGTCTTTATCTTAGGGAATAAGTATCTGACTGGCTGTTAGACTCATCAGGTAGTCTTTGTGACTGTTTACGAAAACAAGTTGAAAAGCATTTATGTTTGCTTCTTCATTTGTCCTTGATAGAGTACAGCAGTCCATTCATGCCAACACATGTGCACATAGCTGTTAGATGAAAATGTTGGTTTTTCTGGTAGATTTGCCATTGCTGCTGCAGTCCTGTTCATGCCAAGATACATAAACCTTTAGGAGTAGGGATCATCTCCATTTAGATGAGTGGAACCACTCATGGCTAATGTTACTTGTGTGCTAAGGTGTTGAAATGAAGCAGGACTTTATGTACGTGGAAACAGATTTAAATAACTTGTACTCCTGGCACACAGATTATTTGGTGTGTGATGGTGGTAGCATGACAAAAAGTAGTTTTGAGAAATGAGACGACTTGGTAGCAGTGAGGAGGTTTTGTTGTTCTTGGTTGTTTGTATGGGGTTTTTGTAAGAAGTACTATACTACTAGAAAGATGTAAATTAGTCTAAATTAAACAAGACTGAGAGTAGCAAAGACATTCATTGTCCACATCCATCCCAGCGATGAAACCGATGATTCATTCTCCTGTCACAAAAAATATTACTTGCCTCTGGCAAATGATTAAGTAGCATTTTGCAAGCTTGCCTAAGGCTTTATTTTTAAGGATTACAAAAACAGTGAGCCATTGGCAATAGGTTGGCAAGACAAGACAAGTTTGAGATGTGAACACCTTCAACTTTTGTCCTTTTCAAAGATGTTTCAGCTGAAAGGTGAAAAGCTGACAGGCATGCATAATCTTACCTTAATCAAAGTTGGAGCTGGTAAGTGGTGTATCTGTGTGCCAGCCACATGATAAATGAACCATATTTATTTCAAAATGAAATGTCAGCAGTTAAAGCTCTGGTGTTCTTTGTGGGTGCAGCCAGGGAGCTCATTCTGCTCTCTGTGTTCAATTGTCTGATTTGCGCCATGTTCCCAGTAATGCCCACCCTTGTGAAGGACTGATTTGGAGGAATGCTTGTTTCTCTAAGAATGCATGAATTTCTGATGGGAGTGCAGAATTTTAGTGTTCTGTCTTGAGTGTTTTAAATGACTCACGTTGTTACCCTTATACCACTTCCTTTGGGAAGTGATTCCCAAAGCTGAAAAAAAACCGTCTGAGAACTTTTCCTGCTGTTCTTTCTTCCTGATTCATGATTTCATGCTCTCTCTAAACCATCCTCTCTCATCCTCTCGTTGGGTAGCTCTGCTATAGTTCAGATTTGAAAAAAGCTTGTTTGCTATAGCAGCAGCTCAGGAAGTAGATAACTTGGGTAGCAGAAAGGCAAACTTGGGGAGAGCCGTGCACACATGGGGTGGACACGTGCTGTGGTCTCCCTTGCCCTGAATATTATTCCCTCACTGCTGCTGGTGTGAGTGCCCGTCAGTTTTTTGTAAATTGTTGTCATGCCTGCCTTTCCACCCAGTCTTGGTTTAGTTGAGTGATGTGATGCACACTTAGCTTGTGGTTCTCCCAGCCTCATCAGTCTGCTACAGCCTTCGTGGCTGGCTGTGGATCTTGGTACGGCAGCCTTCAGAAACAAGGTACTGTGGCTGTGATTGCTCAACAGGCTGTTAAGTACCTTCTCTTGATGGGACCCTTTTTGTAAGCCATCAGCAAGGGCTGTAGTTCTGTAGCGGGCTCCCTTTCCTTCTAGTGGACAGACATGCAGATTCCCTGTTGTTCCTCTCCTGCACGTGGTCCGGGGGCCTGGGTTTCTTCAGTGTGGACCTGCTTATGATGCCTCGTGCAGCCTTTGCTTGTGTCACCTGTCACTGCTGCACAGGAGGTGGATGTGTGAGCTGTGCTACCTTCTTGGGTAGTTCTCCCCACATGGTGTGGGGAGTGGCTTTTGTGGAGGAAGGCTGGATGCAGTTTGCTGGCCATGGGTACACCTGACCTTCCTCTTCCTCCTCGTTCCTTTCCAAATGTGTTTTGTACCCTTTCCATGTAAGACAGACTATTGTAATCAGTGAGACATTGCACAAATGAAGTTAAATCAGTATTAATCACTACCTTTAAGATTGCTCATGCCACCTTATGTGGCACTTGGAAAAGATACTGATTAGATAGATCCAGAAAAAACAGAATCCATACTTTAGAGTAGCAGAGCCTATTCTGCCTCCTATGCTTTTCTAGAACTTCAAGTGATTTATTTTTTCCAACTTTTTTTTAGGATGGCCAATCCCCTTGGCGTCCTTTTAATTCTTAGGAGCTGCCGTCAGCCCTCTGAGAGGGAATCCTTGTTGGGAGTGCCTTTTTTTCTTCTTTTATTTTGCTTTGCCTTTTAAGCTGCTTCTATTGGTAGAGCTCATAAAGCAATTACATAAATTAAATCAATCTTAAAAATGTAATTAAGGCAATATGTAGTTAGATTTATTTGGAAGTGTCATTAAAAAGTACTTGCCAGTATGCGTACTATTCTCCTATGACTAGATTTTTAAGTCAGCTGCTATATTGTGTGCCCAGTAGAAAATTTCCTGTCTTCCAGCAGCAGAAAACTCAGAGAGTTCAGTCTGTGTTTTCCTGCCTCTCCTCTCCCATCTGTCTTTATACTGCTGATTCTACAAATTGTTTCACTCGCCCCGCTTGCCTTGCTTTGAAGTCACGTTCTAGTAGCAGTGTTCTCGCTGTCAGTTCCAACCTTGCTGGTTAGAGACTCAAGATTTTTCAGGCTTCTGCTCTGGTGTAGGTGTGCAGGGATGATTTTTAGACAAATACATCTCAAAGCTGTACACGACAGTAAGCTTTTGTTGTAGGGGAGAGTGAGCTGTTTTTTCTGAAGAGGATGTTTGTTTGCTTTTCAAGAGGGAGGGAGTGTCACAGATGTGTGAAAAAATGAGTAGATGAACGAATTCTGCGTCTCTGTCTCCTGGACAGATACTGACAATGTCTGTGTCTGATTTAATGCTCCTTTTGTGTCAGAAAATTAAAATCTGTTGGATAGTTCTAATGATGATGAATATTGTCATTTATGGTGGCAGATATGTTCTCCTTTTTTCTGTGTAGTTCCTCCTTGCTCTGCTCTGCTCTGTGGTGTATTGTGTTGCCAACTTTCTAAAAAGGATGATGTTTCTTGTCATTCGGTAACCACAGGGGACCACAATATTGACCAGTATCTGTCAGTTGTTGTGGTTATGGAGTTTCTGGGGTAGCCTACAAAGCCATTTTTGTGTTTACCCACAAATGGGAAGACAAATTCTATTTCTTTTTCTTCCTTTTCTTTTCTAATTTGTCCCGCATTGGTGTGGTCCAGTAACCTAAACTCCTAGAACTGTAAGTCAGAATAAATTTTTGAGAAGACTTTTCTCTGAACTTTTTTCTCTCCCACCATGTGGATTATTAGTGTAAGTACCAGTAAAAAGTATGTACAGCTTCATTGTAAGAAATCGTTGTGTGCTTTAGCTGCAAGAGTTTCTAGCCCAATTCAAGACACATGTAGGCTTGCTGAACAGCTTCTATTGGGCATGTTGCACAGAAAATGAAAATTCTGACTTCTGTGAATGAAAAATGAGACACTAGGCACCTCATTATTCATCACTAAATAACACGATTGCCTTTTTCAGTACTAAGGGTGCTCTCTTTAGCAGAATGTTGTTATTAAACAACCTGTAATAACCACCTTATCTTACTTTTATATTCACAGACTGATCAGAGTGGTTAGTGGGCTTCCTGGGCTATCGTATTCCCCCATTAATGGATTGGATATGTTCAGAGAGATGGTAAAGTCTCTAACCTATAACAAAATTTGCAATAACCAAGCACGTGGTAGGGAAATTATTATAGTCTCTCTTGAAGAGACTATAGTATTAATGTTTTCTTTTGCAAAAAGTGGTAGAATTTCTACTTGTAGTCATCTTTGGGGTGTCACAGAGCAGAGACTCTTTAATATATTTGTGATTTTGTTTGGCTATATCTTTCTCATTTCTCTTTACAGTCAGCTGCAAAATGGGTTATGAAACACGCTTTCTGTCTTAAAAGCAGTTTCATGTGCTTTTTTTCTTTTCCAACAGCAGCAACAAAATACCATTAGTATTCTTGTGGTTTTATTAGAGGGGAAAGTTTTGAGTAACAAAGCTGAGACTGAAATCTTAACTTTGTTATTGCTAGTAAGAGCTAAGAAGATACTTTTCTCACCATCCTTTTCATTCCTTTCTTTTTACCACAGAAAAACGTTTTGCAAGTCTTTGTTAAATTAATGCAGCTCTCACATTTTGTCAGCAAATCATTAGACTATAAAAGTCGCTTTCTCTAAAATTCTAATCTATAAGACCATGTTTAAGTGCAGATTCCTCTTTATAATGCTCATAAACTGTAACATATACAGTATCTAATGCCAGTATTTTCTCCCCCAAATGACTGGCATCATATTGATAGTTCTCTTATTTCTGCTTTGTGTTTCGTATGAGATCACTTACTTATGCTTAACTTAGTCCTAATTTTGACTCACTTAGTTTTAACTTTTGCTCTTGGTACGTTCTAGTGCAAAAGAAGGAAAAGAAGTTGTTTGTATGATTTCTTGTTATTTTAAATTATAAATTTCTCTGCAGTATTTACCCTACAAAGAAGTACTTGCATGTAGGTAATTTTCTGTTATAGCTATTCACAAAAAATTTTTTTAACTTTATAGATGTACAAGTAAAAGAACTTTTGATGTGGAAGCTGAATGGAAAAAGAGAAATCTTTCTTCTTTTCTCATCCTTTGTGGTAGTATGAAAACCAGTTATTATATATTGGGCTGAACTGAAACACTGAACTTCTCCTCACTCAAAGATGACTGATTAGTGGTTATTTAAAAGAGAAGAAAAATAATTGTATTAGATTAATTTAGAAGGAGTCAGTATTTCACTTAGGAAATGGTGATGAGTCAAAGGTAGTATCTTGGATATTAATGCGTACTTGGTCTCTGAAAAACAGACCTGAGACTGGGATGTGTAGTTTGGCATAATCTTGCCCTTGAAATAAATATTGAGATAAGGATGTGTCTGTTCTGCAAGGGGGAGAGGGGGATAAGCTGTCATTCTGGTGTTTCTTAATTTTCTTTGGTGGAATTGTAGTTTAATGTGTCTTACCATGGTGCTAACCTTGGGCAGCAGCACCAAGAGTCACATCTGCCCCTTGTGCAGGAAGCTGCTCTACGAGGCCATCTGATCTGTCCTCACCTGCTCTGGGTCCTTGTAGGCTGGCAAGACATGCCAGGAATGCAGGAGAAGATGCTCTCCCAGTGAGCAGTGGGGTAACCAGAGTGTCCAGGAGCATATTGGGGACCATAGGAGGTCATTTGAAGGACCTGGCATTCTAGTAGCTTAGCCAGCATCCTCTGGAAATTCAGCTGCTTTAGTATTAAATTGGCAACATCCAAGCTCCGCCTAGACCCTCGGCTGTCTGGTTTTCCAGATCTTGGGTAAAAAGGTTTTGTATAAAGATGAGTACAACTAAAAGGAAGGCCTGTTTCTGAAGTGGAGATAAAATTGAAGAATGTAATCTTTTAGATGTTAAATAAAAGCACTCTCCCAGGTGTCCAAAGATGACCCATTTTAGTAGTTGGCTATCGATAACTTTGAAATAAATTTTGTGTTGGGATGACTTCTCATATTTCTGCCACATCTTTGAGAGTGGAGTGGCTGAAGGCTTTGTGCTTGTCCAGTCAGCAAGTGAAATGCTCCCTCTTCTGTTAATGAAAAGGAGAAATGAGGAAATCTTGGCTATCATCATCCTCAAGGTTGGCCAGGGTAAGCGAGGTTGATATGCTGCCAGTTCTGGCTGGGCTTTTTTCTTATTACACTGAAGTTTTATTTTCTTGTGTATTAGGAAATTAGTTTTAGTGAGCTTAGGATGAAGTGAGGAATTACTTTCTCAGGGGTTCCTTTTGTGCTTTTGCAAGGTTGTATTTAGTGTATGTTATTGTGCTCACTTTGTGATGCTAGGTGGAGATTGTCCCAAAGCTGAAAGGCATGCTGTAGGCCATCTGCATAAAATACAAGGCTTGACAGTGTTTGAATTGTCAGTTTGCTGGTCTTGTGTCAGAATAGATTAAAAATCTGTCTTTCAGTTACATAGGAATATAACTTATGTGCATTTCCAAAACATCTGAAAGTGTAGCGTTTTAGAAGATAACATTTGTTCTTTGTTTTTACTGTGCAGTTCAAAAATGGGGAGTGATTTCTTGTATTGTTTTTGTCACTTCTATGCAAATACAAATGAATGTGAGAAATAAATGTACAAGAACTTCAGTGTAATTTTTCCTGGGTGTGGACTTCAGCATAAAAAAGGAAACAGCAAATTTCCTTTTTTGGAAGAACATGCTGTACATATCAGCTATAGGTTGTTAAAAACCCATCATAAAATCAATAAACAGCAATAAACATTTTTTTCTATGTATGTGTTATCTCCCTCCACTACACATTTACATAACTTTTCAAAGGCTGGACTAAAATGTTGCAGAGCCATGTTACAGATATCTCATTTCAGTGAAAAACTCAACTTCAGCTTTAGGGAGTAACTATACTGTGTAAGATTGCTGCCAGCATTTTTACCACTGCCAGCTGACCGGTTTGGAGAGTGTTTGGATAGTAATAAAAGCGTTTGCACAGATACTGCCTCTTTTTGGTGCATAATTCACAATGCAGTTTCACTTTCTAAATGAATAATATCTGTGTTTAATATGATTAACATTTGCTTGTAGCTGGAAGCAATTTTAATGTTATGTCTCTGCAGAGTTTAAAATAAAAAAGAGCTCACTCATTAGTGATAACTCAAAACTCTGCAGCAGGTAATTGGTTTTCAAATTTACCTGGATTTCATATTTTGTAAAATATTCCAGTGGCTTTTGAACCATGAATTCAACTAAAATTGTGTTTAATTTTCATAGGAATGTGGCTCTGCAGCAATTTATACCAGCTGTAGGTCTCAATTGTCCCTCCTGCCTGTAGCTGTGCAGTTTTGCCATCCTCCTTGCATCAGCAGTGGAAGTTATAGGGCTATACATTGAGTTACTGAAATAACTGTTCTGGTTGAGAAATAGCTTGGCAAAAAATTAATTTGCAGCTGGATCAGCTGTTGCAGCTGAGAGACCACATGCATTGCGAGGGACATGCTTTAGAGCCAGGGGAGGAACGGGAAAACATGCAACTCATAGCGAGAGCGTGTGGCACTGTGGTACTCCAGAGATAAGTTGGCATAAACTGCTGTGGAACCTCACAGCATCTGCTCGTGCCTGCTTCAGTGCTCTTCTGACTTGAGTAATCCATCTTAACTTGCTAGATCAGGTGAGAAATCACTCAGCAAGGTGTTATTGCTCAGCTTGTTCCACTGGCTCAGCTAAGAGGTGAAAGTATCGTCCGCAGTTGGCACCAGAGAAATGAAGGGTGCGAAGTGGGGGAATTCTAGTATCTGGAGAAGTTGAGCTATCTCCTGGGTTCACTGGTAGCAAACTGGTAGATGTACTTGGCTACTATGAGAAACCTCATCTTTTATTATCTTCTGCAGTGTTCTTAGAAGCTGCCTGTGGACTCTAGGCTTAAAATCCTGCTCTGGAAAGCAGCAGAAGTGTATGAATAGGCAGATTGTTCAGGCCAGGACTGCTTTTTATGAAGTACTTTGTGATGAGTCTGGGTGGTTTTGGTTTTGATTTTTTTTTTTTAATCTTTTAAGGTTGAAGTTATTTTTTTCCTGAGATTGGTGAGCTTTTTGCAAGTGCTCAAACTTGCATCAAAATCTGGATGATGTCCGCTGTTCGTTTCAGTTTGTGCTTCTGCCTAGCCAGTTATCACTGCCATTGAATTCATAATCATCATTAGTTATGTACACAAAAATACATAACAAACGTATGAAAAATTAAATATATATAGAATTAAATTATATTCAAAAGCTCATCAATACAGATTGATAAGGCTATATGTAGTTCTGTGGGATGATCAGTTTTTTATCATTTCTGCGTGATCATTTTTCTGGACACTTACCTGGCATAAAAAGAATGTTGAGGACAAGAGTTGTTTCAGTAGAGGTCTCATTCTAAATTGTGTTTGAATAATGAATATATAGTGAAAAGGGTTTTTTTAAAGTTTTTTTTAAACTTGATGTTAAATATTTGAATACTGTCTGTAAACCTTATTATATGTGCTTGCCATTCAAATTCTAATTAAAATATGAACAAACAACAGCAGACCTAAAATCCTTCAGTATTTTGTTCTTTACTTGTGTTAATTTTTTCGGCCAACTAATTTATTCTGATAACCTGTAAAAATAAAATCAGAATAGTTCCCCAAACTGGCTGGCTGTGTTAAAGAGCATTTCAAAACAATTCGTCCAAGATCAGCTTAGGATGATTGGCCCATGACAGCCTGAATTCAGGCTGGTTTAGCAGCAGAGAGCCCAGTGTAATTTTGAAGGGCAGTCAGTCCATCAGCCACCTGCCCCTTCTTAGAAGCTGTTTCCTCAGCACTCCTCTGTCCATGTGGAGGTCTGGTTTTCACTGAGGCTTACAGAAAGTGGCTTTTGACATGGAGGGAAAAGGGATATCTCAGGGTCCAAGTGGAGCTGGCTTGGGATAGAGGTGGGGGAGGACCCTGAGTGGTAGTGCAGGGTCAGAGGTTGCTTTTTTGGAGATACTGCAGCACTGCTGATCCTTTCAGCTGCAGTTAGCTTTCATCTGGGTTTTGGCTGCTGAAACTGTACCCTGAGTGTTAATGATAGCTCCTGGTGGGTGAACTCTGCCATGTAACGACTGATGAGTTTCCGCTGAGTTTGCTCTTTGCGGTGTGCCAGCTGCTGGCTTCCTGCAGTACCTGCAGCAATAGCCAGCAACACATTTGCAATTGTTTTTTCTTAAAGAAATATATGGGTGAGACATTGTATTAATTGAAATTCTCTAGCTTTTTACTTAAGAACATACTTGCCTCTGTTCTGCTTTTCCTTGAACAGAAAAGCTTGGATTAAAGTAAGTTTATCCAGATGTTGTGACAGTCATGGAGGCAGTACAGCCTCGGAAGCATCAGTTACAGTCAGCTGTGTAAGAGCTATATTTATATGCTTAACTAAACTTTTCATTTCCCCATGTGGATAAATGTGAGGTTTAAGTTGCACAAAATTAAATAGTCTCTTTATGGAATTAGTAAGTGGTGCAGAGTGTGCAGGAATTCAATGCTACCCCATGGAACAGACCCCCATGTTTTCTACTAGAATGGCTTAAATCATTATGTGGCATTCCTAGTTGTCATCTGTCTATGATGGTAATGCTAAACTTAGCCAAGAAGTCTTGTAGATTGGAAAAAACTATGTAAACAAGTTAAATACTCAGTTCACACTTTCTCCTACCAAAAAAAAAAGGTGTTACATTTAGACTAGAGAAGAATTATTTATTATGGCAAAAACAACTGATGGTTCTAAAAGCATTTGAAAAGTACTGAAACAGCAGGTTTTTTAAATTCTGTTTCACTCACCGTTGTGTGAAGAGATGCTTGTAATAATGAAAATACTGAAATATTTGTTACAGAAAAATTCCTGCTGATAACAGGGAGATTTGGTACAATGATAATTCTTTCAAATTTCTGGAGACAACATGCTTTGAGTCAGTAAGGTTGTGGTGTACTTGCACTATTGGAAACTTATGTTTGAAGGAGTATGGAAAAGGGATCTTTTTGACAGTGACAGTTTTACAGGGGAAGGAATCACTTGTTTTTGTTATTGACACATGTCCACATTGTACATTTATCCTTAAAGAGGAAGCTTTCTAGGTGTGCACGTATAGAGGTGCTGTAGATGCAGCAAACGCTTTCAACCACAGTATCAGTAGCAATGGGCTTGGTGGGTTAGGCTCGGAGAGGTGCTGCCTCTGCAGAGTGCTTGCACACCAGCATAAGCTGCACAGGAACAGGTTTTATTGTTTTGTCCTTTCCTAAAATTCAAAGAGCTTCATAATGTCCTTGTAGGAATCCCAGGTTTCTCCAGGCAGGATGCACCAACATGGGATTTTATAAGCACAACAGTTTGAGAAGTGTAGAATGTAGAGCAGGAAGTAGTTATAAAGTGGATAGTCAGAGAAGTACGTAAATGTCCTAGTTTAAACTAGATGCTAATCAACACCTAAAGCACATTGCTGGTGTTTTAATGAGATGTAGCTGCAAGCCTCTCAGTGCTCTGCTGGAGAACATGCAGAGTTGCATTTCTCTCCTAATTTAGTGTTGAACATAAAGCACAATACACCTGTTTGTTAGTCTAGTTTTCCAAAATACAGTTTCAGAGTTTACTCTATAAATTGCAGTTTGTGGATAACTGCCTGGGAAAAATACTGAAATAAAAAGGAACATTTTCATGAGAAGGAGCGCCTGACTTGTCTCTTAAACAGTTTCCTATATGTGGTCATCATGCACAGGTTGCTTGTTCTCGTGAGCTGTGTCTACGTACTACCTGCCTTTCAGGCATTCCGATGCTTTCCAAGGCAACTCCTAAACTGTGGAATCTTGGCTTCAAATTATGATTCAACAGGTCAAGAAGATGTTATACAAATAGTCTCTTTGTGTGCGTTAGAACCAAGCCAGGGACAAGGATGGGTAATACAGCAAAGTGGCGTACTCAAATTAATAATGATTTGTGGTATGGTAGTACTGTGAAGATCTAGTCATGAATTACAAGCTGTGCATGGCAGTGTGTACACACACTGTTTGAAAAAAGGTCTTTCCTTCAAAAGTGGTGCTGACTAACCAGTGTTAGTCCTGCCTGCACCACAGTGCTCTCCAAAAAGCATAAGAACAAAGGGAAGAGATCGAGGTTGCGCTTTGGGTTTGCTGACTAGACAGATGAAGGCTCTTTGTCAGTAGCTGTATCTTCAAGTTGCCCCTGTGCATCTTTTTCCCATTCTTTTACCTTCTGTCACCATCATCAGCATGAAATTTGGACATGTGTGGGTTCTGAAATAGAAATATTTTATGAAAAGACAAATCATGGTGTGATTCTTAGGCTATCCTGTGCAGGGCCAGGAGCTGGACTTCAGTGATCCATGTATGTCCCTTCCATCTGAGAATGTTCTGTGAATAAATTGAGTGGGCTTTAGCAGCACTAGCCTTCTTTACAATTTGCTATGGCACTTGTTTTTGCTTGTGATGAGTATTATTTTGGTGTGCAGCTGATTGCAGGAGTTTGTCATTAAGAGAAATTATAAATAGATTTGGCTAGTGAAAACAGTGTGAAACACATACAGAAATACAATGAAATAAGGCATGGTATGTAATTTACACTACCTTAATAAGTTTGCTATGTTCTATAAAAGTCTACGTTCCTTAGGCTTTTCCTGGCTTTCCAGAAGCTCCCTGGCTGCCTTTAGTTCCTTGTATTCACTTCTAACTTAAGTCCCTAGAGAAGTCCATGTAGTTCAGATTGGTCAGGTCTGCAAGTAGGGATTTCAGCCTGGTGTGCACTGGTCAGAATTGTCATCCACGACACAGGAGGTTTGCAGTCGACACCCTCTTATGTGTCTGGGTGTGAACATTCATCTGTTTCCCTTCAGTTTCCTTCAGGGTACAGCATTTGGTGAGAAAGAAATAATGTTCATACTCCAAATCATGAACCCAGGTCTCTGGTTTTTCTCATGGACAATGTGCTGTAAATCTGTAAATACTACAGGGAACAGTGTCTGGAACCCCACCTATCTTTTTATCTGCCTCCTGCCATATGAGTCCTTCAGTGGGTAAACTAGAGACAAAACTATCAGCTCGTTTTCTGTCTCTGTGCCTTTTGTTCTGTTTAGCAGCTTTGGTTTAATTAAAGCTCTTAATAGTATATCCTGTAGGATGATAGAGCATTCCCAGGAGATGGGAATGCAAACCCTTTGGGGCTGAGGAGGGACTGGAGCCCAGTTACCTTACTTCCTGTGTATGCCACAGTACTGTAAAATACCTGGGACCCATTACCACCTTCTGTCATGTCCCAACTGGATCTACTGCATTTTATCTTTGTCAGTGTGGAGAGATGTCAGATACCAGAAAACTTTTATCATCTGCAGTTGTTCTGAAATTGCTACCTGTATTTTTCCTGATTATAGAGGAAATTTATGTCTTCCATCAAGAAAAATCTTCCCCAACCCAATTCCCTGCAGCCGGGCACCTAACTTGGGCAGATTTGTTCCCATTCCATAATTCAAATCAAAGCCAAAAAATACTTTGCATAAAAAATACTCAGTTGCTCCTCATTCCATTATTTAGAACTGTCAGTAAGTTGAGAGCTCCTATAAAACCCAGGAACAAATACCAGTAAATTCTATATAAAAGCAATAATATGGTCAAACCATGTGACTGCATGTGAAGCTAGTGGTTCAGTCTTGAAGCAGCTGTGTCCTGTAGAAACTAACAAACACCCCATACTCTGGGGACACAAGATGATACCATGAACAGCCTCCCAGCTCTATTCTCATGAGCTGTGGCCTCAGCCTGCTCATACTTGTACATGAACATTTTCATGTATTCAGCTGATGAGGCCATATGATGTAGGTGCCCATGCTGGGATTTCAGCAAAAGAAACAAGGTTATTTTAGAACCTAACACCTACTGATTTTTCCCACTACATTCAGACCTTTTTGGTGAATTTTAAGCTACTTGATTTCTTGGAAAATTTTTTAGAACTGTATGAATAAACTGTGGGTAGTAATGTAGTGTAACTCACAGTCTTAGCAGTTGTGTTACTCTTCATGTTTGTCTACCTTACTGGGCACAGGAGCGGGGCACAGTAATTTCCATGCCAAACTTGTAGAATTGTGATATCTTTTCTCGTGGTTCAGGCATGCAGAAATGTGTGTTCTCATCTCTTTTTGGACTCCCAAACCTGCAGGGGAATCTTTTGAACTAACAGTGACATACACTAATTGTGGCAGGTAACCTTACAGAACCATACTGGAATGGAGGAGCTGGTCTCCCTCACCTAAGCAGAAAATCAGTTTCCTGTAGATTTTAACTCTCTTGGAATTGAAATTTAAGTCTTAACTGGTTTATTATATATTTTTTAATATGTGATGCCCTGCTAAAACAGTGTTTATGGAAGTGATTCTCATGAGTATTTGGAGACTTGTTTTTACTTAACTTAGAAATAACTGACAGAAGTTAAATCTAATGTGAAATACTGTTGATTCTTTTATGCTGTAGCATCACAGTAGCTGAAGTGGTTATGCCTTAAAGTTTTCTCAGGAAACATTTTGAGTAAGCAGTCTTGATGTGCTGAACTTTTTGTGTAAAAGTTACTTCAGTGCTAAAGAATTTTTTATTTTGCACCTCAGTCTGCGATAGCATCCCATTCTTTCCATATTACTGCAAGCAGTTCAAGATCTGCTGCATTAATGTCTGTGAAGTTGCATGGGGCAGAAGGAACATCACGGTCTTGAGCCATGCTGTTGGTAGGCTGGTAGATAGGCTGTTGAAGGAAGGGTTACTTCTAGCATTCCCATTTGGATTGGTGTGCTGCAAGGTCCTGCTCCTGGGACTGCACTTCTGTTGTCCATCTTGACTCTTCCCATCAAATTCACTTTCCCTACATGGGGATGCTCTGCCAGCTCGTCCCTGATGATGCAAGGTCAGGAGCTGGGTCTCTGTGAAGGGCAGCTGTCACAGGGCTGGTCTGCATCCAGGGAAGAAATAGTTTTGCAGTCTGACTTAAGGATTGGGTTCTTTGATTAAAATTTTTCTGGCAATTCAACCACCATTGTTTATCCCAAATCTCTCCTTGTTTAATGAAGAATGCATCATGTAGTTTCTTAATGGTGGTCCTGGAATTTACTGTGCAGTGTATTCCAACTATACTTCAGTATCACATTAACACTGATTAAGTAAATAAGATAGCTGTGAGGGTCATAAATGAAGAATTACCGATTTAAGACTTGTGGGAAAATCTATACCACAGACTTGGAAGTTTTAATCAAAAGTATCTCCTTCATGTAAAACTTTTTTTTTTTTCTTCTTTTTGTACTGGTCTCTTACTCAGCAGTATGCTTCTCTCAACACAGAACAGCAAGATACCATTTTACCGCTTTCTTTTATAGTGAATTGCTTCTTTACAGTGAATAGTTGTACAAGCAGGTATGTTTAGAGTAGTTGCATGTCCAGGCAAATTGGGGATTGTACTTAATGATATTTGTTGTGGGAGTTCTGCTGTCAAGAGTATTTGCAGGTCATTGATAAAGGTTTGTAATGTCTGTGTAATTGCTGTCCCATGTCACAAAGGTTGTTTGGTTTTTTCAGTCCCTTCTTTTCCCCCCACTTTTTTTTCAGAAATGTCAATGGGATTCATTTTGCCAGTCCATAAAATTCACACTGAAAAATATGGCCCTCAGCTAATGCCAGGAAGCCTTCTGGAGGGAGGGAAGAAGGAACTGTTTTAGCAGGGTAGCCATCAAGTCCTGAAGCAGGCATCTTCAGAGACTATTTCATTCTGCTTATTTTAGAAACATGTCTCTTCCTGCTCCTTTTTTAACCAGAGCTTCATGCCTGGGGGTGGGGGCTTGGCTGTGTGACCAGTGTAGTCCAGCACACAACCACAGGCTGGGGCTGAGCAGCAGGAGCTTTTGCTTCCCTGCCCCCTCCAAATTCTCTTTTCCTCCATCCTCATCTCACCACTTCTGCCATGCCAGGATAAGCGGTTTTGTACCCAGGTGGAAGAAACAAGACCCTTTCTTTGTTGGATTAGTTTCAGACAGATCTTTTCTTGCTCCAGCCTTCCTGGTGGCCACAGTAATGCTGGCATTGATCAAAAAGGAAAGCAGTAAGAATAATCAGCCAGGAGGTTGATTAACAAGAGCAAATAATCAACAAGGAGGATGGGGCAGCTCTCTTGACTTTCCATCCTTGCACTACATGAAAGTGGCTGGAAATATCAGCTCTAGGAGGAATCAATTCTGGGCAGCATTTCTGAACCAAGATTTAAACCCAGCTCATGCAAAGAGGTGTCAGGTTGCGGGAAGCATGAACGCGAGTCCAAAAGTGTGAGTTGTGTATTCATGTCTAGGTTTGTAAGTGCAGTTAGAGTGGTGTGTGGCGATATGAGTAAGTTGGCTGTCTGGATACTGCCTCAAAAAGGTGGTGTCTGCACAACAGCTCAGCTCTTAGTGCACACTTGAATGTTTTCCCTGTGGTCATTGTGTGTTTCAATGGAAAGCTTTGCAGTCAGGCACAGTTCAGAATGCAGTAGGGGCAGATGCCATGTAGTGTTTTCCTTTGCTTGCCATCAGCTTGGTGGATACTGGATTACTGGGTCAGATGAGGAGCAGCTCAGCTGAGGGGCATAAAACTGCAGCAACCTAACACGTTGTTGTTAATACTGCTTTAATATCGGTATAAACTGTGGCCCGTGGCAGTGCTGAGCTGGAGAGTGATGAGAGGAGAGCAGCATAGCCATCAGTATTTAACTTCAAAGGAATAAATGTGTGTATAACTCCTACCTTTTTTCCTTGATCCCATTTGTGCAGTTAATTTTCTGCAGAGATGCAATTGCCATTTCAATAAATAAATTTTAAAAAGCTTCAGTACTGTGGAGTGGTTAATTTCTAAATATCTTGATGATTAGCAGAATATGAGTGTTCTAAATACTTAATTTGCAAATTCAAAATTCTATGGAAAAATAATCCTTCCTTTTTTCTGTTGTCACTTAATGAGTCTCTCATTTCAAATTAAAAGCTCCCAAAATTTCCATCAAAGCTGATTTTATAAATAAAAAATTTTCTTCAAGCATTATTGTTGAGACAGTTAGCAAAAAAAACCAACTTGGAAAGCACTGAATCCAAACATTCAAGGTTATGTCCATGTTTGTTTTCCTAAAATATTTAACAAAAATAAAGTATGGTTCACAAATATGCAGAAATAATTTTAAAATAATTTTTTCAACAGCACACCATTTGCAGCCTTTTAAAAAGGATCCAAGTGGTGATTAAAGAGATATTAAAGAGATTTCAGTCTCTTGGCTTTGAGCTGCTGTTTTTCAGGGAGAAAAAAACCCCCACTTTTTCAAGGATTCTGGAATATTTTTCAAGGGTTTAGAAAGGGGAGAACAAGTATAATAGGAAATAGTTAAATGTTGCGTAAAAATATTAATTTATTTCTTGAAACAGTTGGGGTTTTTTTCTGTTGCAGTCATCTGTGGTTGAACACTGACACGACATGTAGTTGTAGCTCCACCAAGGGTTTCCAAAGGCTTCCTGTGGCTGGCTGGTGTACTCGGGAGTTATTTGTTGGGGTTTATTCCCTCGGTGGAGGAACCTGCAGGAGCGCAGTTCCCGGTGCTGGCTGGGGACTGCAGGGGAGCGCGTTTGACGCTGCAGCGGCCGGCAGGAGGCTTGGAGGCCGAGGAGGGTGTGCGTGCCTCTGCTTGCGTTGGACAGCAGTCAGAACTGAATCCAAACCAGCGGCTCTCTGCTCGTGTTTTCCCAGCCGTCGGCAGCTGGAAAAGCTGTTAGGCTGTGGAGGTAAAGGAAGCGAGCGGAGCTGCGCTGGGTGCGTCGGAGGGCAGGCCCCGCTGCGGGAGAGGCCGTGGCGCAGCCATATATGGAAAAGGACATTTTCCTGGTTCACTTCAGCGGGAGGCTGCGCCCAGAGCTGCCTGCATCGTGTGGATGCGCTTCCACTGGAACGTTTCTCTTCCAAATGGTCTTAATCATAGCTTTAGCACTGTGTCACGTCGTTGCTGGCTTATTTATATAGTCTGTGTGGACTTGCTGTACATCCACTCGTAGTCTGCCCTAAAAAGGTGAACTGTTTATAATTTTCTCATCTAGGCTGATAGAAAGGACAGTACTCAACCGGTGCCAGCAGCTTGGCTTTTTTCTCACTGAAAATCCCACCCCGTTCTGGGCTGTACTAAAAGCAAAACTGCTTCTCGAGTAACAAAATAACCTTTCACTTGAGGGAAGCAGGGTTTGCTGAACATAACACACCTCCCATAAAACCAGGAAAGAAGGAATCTAGAAGTTGAGCAACCTGGTAAGGCCTTGGTGTCCAGACTCCTACTCCGGTAGATGGGCTCCTAACCACTGTCTTTCCAAGCCTTGGTTCAGTCCCTTCATCTGTCTTCCACATGTTCACATTCCTTGGGTCACCATTCCCCTCTGATCAAGGTTTGTGGTGGCACAGGTTGAACTTAGGTGAACGCTAATTGAACACTAATAAAAGAGTGTTTCTGGAAGAGAGTTTTTGTAAATGAAGGACTGGTCACTTGCAGCAATGTGCAGAGAGAAGTTGGAGTTGCATATATGCAATAAGTAGTGTTCAAAAATTAAATAAGATATAATTCACAGTTGATTTTTTTCCTTTTTTTAAGCAGTAATTTCTTTTGTGCTTATGCATAACATCTATCCAAGTAATTCAGCAGCATATTCTCTTAATTCTCCTGTGTCTAAACTCCACTGCCTGTCCTCTCACCATAGGATCCACTGAAGAGTGAGCCAAAATGATTTATCAGAAAAATATGAGCCATCTAATACTGTTGTTGGATACAATTTGTTAGCAAAGCGTTGGCTTCTGTTTGAAACTTTCCCCATCAGATTTTGGTGCAGCCATCCCTTCTCTGCTAGGTCTGGCTGGACGTGCAAACAGCTGTGTTTCAACTCCAGATCAGTGTGCAAAAACCAAAGGTCAACTGCTGTACTAATTTGAGCATTGCTTACTTTGTTGATAATTTATACAAAAAATTGTATGTCTTCTAGAAAAATGACATGTTCATTTTAAGAGATTCTGCCAAATTCACTTTTCCTTGGCTATACTGCAAGATACTTTTTAGAACAAAAAGTTAAGAGTACTTCTGTTTCCAAGATGACTGAAAAGGCTTTAATTAGCAACAACATTTTAGGATGTCCAAGGAAACTGGCCGTTATCATCTGAATTCTCAGAACTCTTACAAAGAATAAAAGAGAAATAGAATTTAAAATAGTATCAAAATTTAAAAGATGTGACAGCTGACCCTGGCTGTCTACCTGCTATTACAGCAGAGAAAAATTTAGCCTTTCATTAATACTTATAGCACTGAACAAAGTGGTTTTTTCTTTGATATGGGTGGTAGCCATAAATTTTCTGTTGCCTAAAGAAGAAAAAATAGGGGTAGAGTTTATGTCACGGATGCTCTATGATGCATATTTTGCGAGGAAATTTCTAGTTTGGTGTATAAAGTGCAAAGTTAGTCTGTAAAATGCCCTTTGAAGATTCCGATGAAAATGTTTTGTAAAGGGCCTTGGTGTTTATCTTGAAACAGAGATGTGAGTGTAGAAGCTCTGTTTCCATCACGTATTGCTGTGGTATCTTTATTTAGAAGTCTCTCTCTGGTAACGCTCAGAGCATAAATATTTTTTTGTAAGGTGTTAAAAGATTGGTCTGGGTTCTTCCCCCCAGCTGAACAGCATTTCCAAATTTCTCATAGCTTGCTGGTTTGCCTAGCATAAGAGCATTTCAGAATAATATAGGAAGCTACCCTGTTTGATGTCTTCTAAATACAGTGTAGCCCCCAAACATGGTTTGTATTAGAGCAAAACTGTCCAGCTGGTACAACTAAGATAATTTGATTTGCATTTGTTCCGTGTTCCTTGTCTCCTCTGAAGCACAGTTATATGTCCACAACTTCATGAATTTTTTTTTTTTTGCACTTACTCATTACAATAAATCATCCAAATTGGTTTTCTGTTTTCCTCTTCCAGACTAATTTCAAATTGCTCACATGTGCTGGCGTTCTCTGTTGCTTGATATGGCATGGATTTGCTCAGCAAGGTAAGGCACTTGATTGCACTGCAGTAGTTTATTGCTGCTCTAAAACGGTATCTGTTTAGCAGTTATTTATTTGGATAAATACATCCTTACTAGACAAATACTAATGGCAGTAGGTCAGTCATATCTCATATTAATAACCTGTTTGTAGTTGGAACTTAGTTTACAAAGCCAGAATGAAACAAAGTGAAATGCTGTTGTTGTAAACACCTTTTTATAAACAAAGTGACAGATTTGCGTTCCTCATTAGGTGGCAGTGACTGCATAAAAGCTAATGCAAAGTCATGTGGAGAATGTATACAAGCAGGACCGAACTGTGGCTGGTGTAAAAAAACAGTAAGTGTTGCAAAATCCTTTTTATGGTTTGGTTTTTTCCCTTGGTTTTCAAACTTTAGTGAATACTTTAACCATATAAAAATGTCTGTTTCATTAATAGTAGTTTTGTCTAGTTCTTCAATTCGATACTTATTTGTACTTAAAAAATCAAATACTGTGATTTTCTGGTTTGAGTACAAGTGTTTTTCACAATGTGTGTACTTCTCCTTTTCTAAATCCTAAGTGTATACAGACCCTATAGGCTGTCTTATAGTTACTTAAAATGACTCGAATGTGGAATCTGTCTGGGTATGCTTAATTATATTCTTCTAGTGACATTAGAGTAAGAGCTAATTTTAGACAGATGTAGATGGAGTAGGGAAAGAGATTGAAGGGGTTTTTTCTTCTAAAAGAAAGATTTTCAAATTTTAGTTTTCTGTTGTTGGTAGACTTGAGGAGTAGGAGATAGGTTTGTGTGGGTGGGTGGGTGGTTTGTTTCATTATGAGACAAAAAGAGTATTTTCTTAGGTTAAGAAAAATTAAGTTCATGAAATTACAAAATACAAGATATAAGCTGTATATGCTGATGTATCTTCTTCAGGTTAGAAAGAGAAGAAAATGTTTTCTATAGCTCTTCTTTCGTTTGTTATTGGAAACTGAGAAATTTTCCTGTTTCTTGGTAAGAGACAATAATGTATCTTTATTTCCATGTACTGCCTACTTACTATTCCCCAAACCAGCTTATAAACTTGCAACATTTAATTAAACTGACTGATTTTATAATTTGGCCTTGAGCTGTCAGATTTCTGTAGGTCTGTGTCATCAAAAACCAACAAGCTTTAGTATACATTTATTTATATGCATATTTTGGGGACAGGGGCAGAATCAGAATTGCCAAGTTTCTCAATTAGAAGCCTTATTTATTTATATTTGAGGGTAAAGCTTTTTTAAGGTTTGATAATTTGTTGTTCTGAACAAAGTTAAGGATTGGTTTTGCTTATGGCTGTTACTTTCAGATTGAATTTCCCCAAAATAACAGTTGTCTGTCTTTGCCCTGCTCTGTGATCATATAGCTATTGCTTTGTTGTAGACTGCCAAGGTACACATATATAATCTTAATTAAAAAAGAAAGAATGTTAAAAGCAGGCTGCGTAAGTAGGTTCACAGTATTGGCAACTATGTGAAAATGAAAGATTTCTCCACTTGCAGTCACTTTTAGAGTAGCCAATTTAAACAGATGTCCCACTTCTGATGGAGGTGACATTGGGCTTTATTTTATTTTCTTCTTACTTATATCATATACACAGGTAAGTATAGGTAGATGCAAACACCTGGAGTAAATAGTAGTCACTGAATGTATTTAGTATCATTTAATGTATTTCAAGACCATGTGTTTTGAAAAAAAAAAAAATGGAATCATTGTAGGAAGAGCAGTTGTGGATAGAATATAACAACTTGCACATAGCTGTAAATTTGATACTCTTTTGCTTGTGTTTTCTAGGACTTTTTGCAAGAAGGAGAGCCAACATCAGCCCGGTGTGATGACTTGGCAGCACTGAAGAGTAAAGGCTGCCCTATGGAAGATATAGAAAATCCCAGAGGCAGCAAACAGGTGCTCGAAAATAGAGAAGTAACGAATCGTAAGAAAGGTGCTGCAGAGAAACTGAAACCAGAAGCCATTACACAGATCCAGCCACAGAAATTAGCACTGCATCTAAGAGTTGGTAAGGACAGTTTCGTCCCACTTTTGGGATGATTTTTCTGTTACACCACATCTGCATTTTTTGATTTGAACGTGTAACCATTTTGTTACAGAAATGACTATTGTTCAGATAATGTGAATGATAGCGGAGCCATTGAGTTCAGCTCCAGGTGTTTAGATACTCCAAATACTGTTCGATTTTTAAGAAAGATTAGATATTATCGCTTGTTCTGTTTTTCCAATAGAACTTAGGAGAAAATGGATACAACATGGAATGATAGGTATATCAGAAAAGTAAAATTGTTTTGTTTTCAGTATTTTGTAGTTGATTTTCTACAGTGTGCTTCATAGGATGAAAGTAGAGGAGTCAGCAAAAACTTAAGTTATGAGAGCATTTCCTTTTGCTTGAAGTACTGCTGTTGCCTGAAGTCTGTGTGTCTGAACAAAGTGGTTTTGTAGTTATGCACCACAGTTTTTGGATTGCTAGGTAAAATACCTTCCAGAGGCTTAAGATGTGGACACAGGACCACAGTAATGAAAAAGACAAAGTAATTGTGTACCATTTCTAGCCCCTAAAGGGAACTTTGTGTCTCGTTCAGGTGAGAGGGGCACAGAGGAACAGGGCTAGTGGCTCCCTTGAGCACAATGGAGATCTGTCCTTAAGGAGAGTTCTTAGGTACTGTAGACACATTGAACAGCTGCCTTGTATTTTCCTGGAAGGAAAACCTGTACTTGGGATCAGCTGCTTGGTGGTGGTTGCAGTAACAATTGGAAGGTGATGTGAAGCAGACTCAGCATGATGTGGAGAGGAAAGTAAAGAAAATTATTTTGCAATTTTGATATGGCTCCTGTTTATTTCTAATGTGACCTTTTTTGCTTCAAACCCAATTATTGTTCCTCTGTTGACACAGAAGTTTCTTCATCAGAACATAGCAGGGACCTGGGCAACCAGAATCTAATTACCCAAAAGATTATTACTCTTTTTATAAGCACTTGCCTTGGTGTAAGTTCTCTGAGGGGACTGTGTACTTGCAGAGGGGGATACTTGCTTTCTGTGCAGGCTTTTTGAAATACTTGCTAAGGAAAATCTAAACAGTTTTTTGTGGTTGTTTTTTGTGTTATGGCTTTTTTTCCCTTTGTTTTGCTGGGGTTTTCTTGTGAAAACTGTATTATAAAGCTGTATGATCCATATGCTATTCACTTGCCCAAATGGTTTTCTCACTTTACGGATTTTCCTGATGTTTAGCAAATGTTTCCTAATTATTAAGCAAACTTAAGCAGCAGCAGTACTACCATTTAAGTTCAATGACTGAGGGGAGCAGGAAATCCTATTGATTCTATTCCTTATTTCATATATATCATAGGCAAAAGAATACTGTTCCATTTTCTGGGAAAGGGGGTGAGTAGTATGTGTGTGTAATTCTTCTGTACTGTCTCTCAGCATCAGAGTGAGACTACGTTCTTCTGTAGGCATAATGCAGGGTCTGGGCTTACAATCACAGCAAATAGTAACTTACCATTCTCTTGCTGCCGTTTCTGTGCTCTGAGCTTGGTAGATGCAAAGCAACTTGCAATATTCCATCCAGAACTAATTTTTCTTTTACAAACCTATTAAAACAATGTGGTGTGTTAACTTGTGAGAATTATTGAAGTCATCTTGGATGAAAATAGATGTTGAAAATTTGTGCTATTAGGTCTTACAGGAACCTTGTTAGAATGGTTGCAAGTATTAAGGTTTGAAACTGCAGCAGCTACAAGAAGCTTGGGTTTTGGCAGGCTAATATTTTCTGTGGGGAGATTAAGTACCTCAGAAACAGGAAGGTGAACATTTGAAAGAAACACTTGTTGATATTTTTTTCATCCTAATTTGATGTTAAGGATTTCAGTTAATGGGAGAAAACAATCACTTGCTTCTAATTCAAAACCTTCATAAGGATTTACGAACCTTTCCTTAGAAAGGCATTTTTCTTGTCAGTGCAGTTGTGGAATTTTTAATGGTTTCTATTTGTTGTTTAATCTCTCAAACAGGGGAACCCCAAACATTTTCATTAAAATTCAAGAGAGCTGAAGACTACCCCATTGACCTTTATTATCTTATGGACCTCTCCTATTCTATGAAAGATGATTTAGAGAATGTGAAAAGTCTCGGAACAGCTCTGATGGTAGAGATGGAAAAAATAACTTCAGACTTTCGGATTGGTAAGAAAGATTTGTCTATTCTAAAAAAAAATAATTAAACCCCCCAAGTTTCCTTCCTGATGTTTTTCACGTGATTGTATATGAAGAGTGGGTTTTTTTCTCAATTTTGCAGTATAATGCCAGATGTTCTAATACATAGAGCCTGTTGAACAGCATAGAAGTATTTGGTGTTGATGGAGAAGAAGGTGGGACATAAGCATAAGAGTATTTCTGATGTCAGTTCAGCTATATAATGCATTTGAATTCTGTTGTGTCATAATACAAATGAGCCTTCCATTCTTCAACTTACAGAGATTTTATTGTTCTGTCTTAGGTTTTGGCTCTTTTGTGGAGAAAACTGTGATGCCTTATATAAGTACAACACCAGCCAAACTCAGAAATCCTTGTACAGGGGACCAGAACTGTACAAGTCCATTTAGCTATAAAAATGTGCTGAGCCTTACCAGTGAAGGAAACAAATTCAATGAACTTGTAGGTAAACAGCACATTTCTGGCAACTTAGATTCTCCTGAAGGTGGATTTGATGCAATAATGCAGGTTGCAGTTTGTGGGGTAAGTGTGTATTACTCATTTTTTTACTGCTCTATTAAATGAAATTGTTTGAATGCAGCCTTAGTGTTTTATGGTGGCTGGCATTTGTATATGTCACCTCCTGCGAGCAAGACTGGGTAGGTGAGGAAGAGCTCTAGTGAGTGAATGAAACTGGAAAATGTGAAAGTGCCAAACAGAGGTTGTGATCACAGCATGTAGAGACAAAGTTCTTAAAGTTTGCTGTAGAATAAGAGTCAGGTTCTGCTTAAAAGTGTATAAAATACTGAGTAAGCAATTGTTCTCAGATTACTTTAAAGGTCTGTAAGCTCCTTGTAATTGTGATTGCTGAAACCTGGTGTGTTGTGACTTCTACTAGTTTCTCAGACAGAAGTAGATGGAAAACTGTTTTTTTATTTATTTTTGAAGGCCTAAGGATTCTTTGTTTCTGTCATTTTGGTAGATTATTCTATGCACCTGTACAAAACAGACTCCCAAAAAAGTGATATCCAGGTTTATTTCTTTGTTACCGTATTATTTTTGCTGTTGATCAATGGATTCAAGACTTTCTGAAACTATCTGGATTCTTAATTTAAAAGTGCAGTGTTAATCATAAGCCTTTTAGGGGTCTTTTGGTGGTAACTGATACTATATGACACTTTTACATGGTTTTCTCTGCTTAAATTAGCTAGGGCTTCAGCTCCATGGAAAAATTAAAAAAAAAATAGGAAAGGGCAGTTTACATAATTAGGCCCTGCAGTTGTGGGCCAGGATGCTCATGGGCCAGTCTTCTGGGAAGCACTGTGCTGGGTGCGGATCTGCGCTAGGTTGGCAAAGCCTGACGATTCTTCAGAGCCTAATGCTGGGCAGTTCAGTGCTGCAGCTGTGCTGCACACCAGCGTCCTGGGGCTGCCTGGGCATGGCATGGCAGTGGAGTTGGCACTGAAGAGCTGGGCTGGTGGGCCTGGTTTCTAAAACCTCTTCAGATACTCTAATGAGAACTGAACAAGGTCTGTCCCAAAAAGAATCTTTCTTGCCTGTGATGAAAAACCTGCCGCAGATGTTTTGGAGCAGACGTCTAACGAAACGCACGTGCTTCCAAGGTTTGCCTGAATCAATGTTTTCCATGGTGACACTGCAGTGTGGCTTCTCCTAAGTCTGTCTGCTTTTCCATGCATTTGTCTCTCAAGTGGTCGTCCCCAATGCTTTAAAATAAATTGGTACAAAATACCAAAAATCCGCTTGTGTTTTTCCCAAGGAACAAATTGGCTGGAGGAATGTTACAAGGCTATTAGTGTTTTCCACGGATGCTGGATTCCACTTTGCAGGAGATGGTAAACTTGGTGGAATTGTTCTACCAAATGATGGGAAATGTCATCTGGAAAATAATATGTACACAATGAGCCACTATTATGTAAGTCTTTATATCATCTTCTAGGGAAATGAATATTTTATGATGCTTAAGCTCAAAAGAACTCATTGAGTCATCTGGTTTAATTTTAGACCACTGTTTTAGAAAATTTATCTGTTTACATCAAGTGACTTTATCTTAACTAAAGCAAATGTGCAAGAATTAATCCAGTCTTAATTGGAAAATTTCAAGAAATGGCAACTTCAATGCTGTAATTATGTGTTGTTGGATTTTAACCCTTTTGATAACTAATAATCCTGTATGTCCCACAGAATCACAGAATATTCTGGGTTGGAAGGGATGCACAAGGGTCATAGAGTCCTACTCTTGAGTGAATGGCCTGTATGTCCACTGGAAAACTGGTGGCTGTCCCATGATTTTATCATTTCACCAGTCTTCATGTTCGTAATAGTTTACTAGTGTGAAAAATACTGTCAAATAACTCCTTTAATAGTTTTTTAAGACTGAAATCTTATGATGCAAAGTTCATGGTACAAGTATGGTTAACGTTGCCTTTGTGGTTTGTTGAAAGGGAGATCAGACAAAAAGTAGAAAAAGAAACATTTACCGGATGGGGTAACCACAATAAGCTTTACCAAGTTTGTGTGTTCATATACTCCTAACTTTGAGTGAAAATTCTTCAATAAAAACCTAAAATTAATTCAGCTTTGTTTCATCATTTCTTTATGAAACGGTGTAAAAAGTAGTCGTTTTGAGGGACTGAAGATAATTTTCTGAGAACATTGAGATTAAGGATTTAACCTTATATATGACATGGAATGTGTTAATGTCCATATGAAGAAACACCTCTCTTCATGGGGCATTCATGAAATCTTACCAATGCCTGTTTGTTTTCAGAGGTTGTTTTGCTTTAGAATTGGGATGTGAGCTGGGTAGTTAGGAGTTGTATGTATGTTTCTAAAGATTACTTGTATTTATGATGTCAGAGTCTTTCTGCTTATTTTTTAGCAATGTGTCTCAAATTTGAATTTAATTTTATGCTTGATTTTTTAGGATTATCCCTCTATTGCTCATCTGGTACAGAAACTTAGTGAGAACAATATTCAGACAATCTTTGCTGTTACAGAAGAGTTTCAGGCAGTCTATAAGGTAAAGAAATTACTCTGAAGTCATTAAAATTCCCTTATTTGAAATTAAAATAATTTGAAATTAAAATAATTGTAGAAGTAAGTGATCATGAAAGGAATATTTTGCTACCCACATACTTTATTATTAAGCTTTTTTACTTGTTCAAATCAAAACTATGTATGTAATTTCCAGTGGGAAAGTGCCCCTTCTCCTTACTACTCTACTTAGTTATGAGGGAGTGGAGAACGCACTTGCAGTTCTAATATTTGTGAACATTTTTACAGCAAAATAGCTGAGGGGGGTGTGGACTCTGAATCAGGGGACACACTTCTGAAAGAACGTATTTTGTCTCTTGTGCTCTATTTATATACCTCATGTTTAAAATTAACTAAACTGCTGGATGTGATTGTGCAATAGGAAATGACTGTGTAAAGGACATGCATATTTTTCCTTCTTTTAACCTGTTTTTTTGGTTTTGGGGTTCTTTTTTAAACTGTATTCAAATTGGTTTTTTTGTTTTTGTTGGAAAAAGATGCCTGCCTATTTTTAATGTATTCTAAGTGTGGTTGAAGAAAGATTGTGTGTGGTCAACTTGTACAAGAGAAGGGCTTAGTATTCTGTTGCCAAATGCAGAGTGAGAATGCAAAGGAGAAGAGAAGTCTGAGTGTTTGTGCCTAGTAGGGCTGTGTATAACCTCAAAAATTGTGATCATCACTGGCAACACAGCTTTATTTTCTGAAGTTCTTGATCTTGACTAGTTAATCCACTAACACGTTGTATCACCATTTATGCTACAAATTATACTTTGTTTGCTAGTAAGACAATAATTTTCCTTCTGTTTTTGTAAATATTGAAAGGAGCTGAAAAATCTGATACCAAAATCAGCAGTGGGGACATTGTCTTCAAATTCCAGCAACGTGATTCAGCTGATCATTGATGCATACAATGTAAGTTCAGATTTTATTCGGGATGTATTAATTTTTCTTGCTCTTAAGTTTTTCAAGCAGAGACTCCAAGGTGGATTAGTTAGTATAGTACACTATAAATATACTTCATTGCTGTAAAACCACACTAAACACTCAGACTCTATGGCAGTAAGAGGTTGGATGAGTAAAAAGATCTGCTCTTAAAGCCATTTAAAATGGCATTACAAAGTAGAGTTATCATCCATGTTTTCCATTTCAAAAAATTAAATTCACAACCAAAACCCACACTTTCTTCAGCATCTTCGCTTTTACCTTCTTTCCAAGTGTTAGTGAAAAAGGCCATTTTGCTGTGTTTGACCCCAAAATATTTTCTTCATAGATGCGTTGTGTGCAAATGAGCCTCACTTCTCCTTTGGGGTACATGGGGTAAACAAGTGCCTCCACCATATGTGGAAAGCTGCCCTGACCCTGTAACGGGTTCAGACATGAGAAGGGGTCACCACAGCATGACTTTGGGCAGCCCTGGGCTGGTGTTTCTCAGCACATTGGAACTTAAATAATTCCAGTGTGCCTGTGGGGTTGGTGCTTAGACTGGGCATAGTTGTATGATGTCTGTTTTCCAGCAAAATGCTTCTGCAACTCAGTTTGAAGTTAGGTAATAACTGTTATTTCAGTCCCTTTCTTCAGAGGTTATCCTGGAAAATACTAAGCTACCAAAAGGAGTGACAATCAGTTACAAGTCCTTCTGCAAGAATGGAGTAAATGACACACAAGAAGATGGAAGGAAGTGTTCTAACATTTCAATTGGAGATGAGGTAACTCGGAGTATATGTGCTGCTACTCAAATACAAAATGCATTTAAAGTGTCCAACACAGCATTTCTTTTTAATAGTACAGGCAAAACTCCTTGTAGTAACATGGCACTTCACATTTTTTTTGCAGGTTAGATTTGAGATTAATGTAACAGCTAATGAATGTCCAAAGAAAGAACAAAATGAAACAATTAAAATTAAACCACTGGGATTCACTGAAGAAGTGGAAATTAATCTCCAGTTCATCTGTGAGTGTCAGTGTCAAAGTGAAGGAGAACCTAATAGTCCAGCCTGCCACTCAGGAAATGGAACATTTGAATGTGGTGCATGCAGGTAAATAAAAAGATACTTTATTTTTGCAAAAGGGAAATATGAGCAAGATCTTTGTTTCCTTAATTAGGGTTTACTTGGGTTTACTCATTTTTTTAGTGAAAGGACAATAATTGCTGTTAAAGGCCTGTTTCTTTTAGGATATTTTGAAATACTGCCATATCTCTGCAAATAATCCATATGCTTTAATATTAATCATTAGATCAGCATTATTGTATGAGTCAGAATTCAAATTTGGCCTTGAGTCAGTACTTTAAAGGATATAGGTCAGTTTTCTATGTTCCTTTTTAAATAAGGATAACAGAATTAATAAATAAAGGATAAATAAGGATTCCCATCTATGTGTAGAAATACTTCTTATATTTGGTGTCACTGTCACTGGTGTTCACTTAGTTTCCCGTGGGTGAGAACAGGGCTGTGGATAAGCACAGCCTTTTGATTTGTAAATGCAGCAGTTTCCCAGTGATCTGGTGTCTCTGATGGGAACAGTTTGTCGATCACTGATGGGAGCAAGAGCAATCTCCATTTGCTCATTGATATCTTCCCCTTGATAATGAGAAGTGCTGATCCCTGAAGATCTCAGCTCAGCAGCTCTGAAGATCATCTGTTCTCCTGTTTAATTGCTGTTCATAGGAAATCTTTTCATTGAACTATGACAGCAGGTACAGTGAACAGTTGCTGTCACTTGAGAAATAATTATTGTTCTGTCACATTAGGGAGGGATTAATAATGATTATGTGACAGTTTAGTTAGAGGGGGTGACACACAGTTTCTTACCTGGAATATCAGGTAAGATAATCAGCATAACAGCAACTTAGTCCAGTTTGTTCCAGTGCCTTCAAGAGTTGGTATGTAGGTGTCAGCTGGAAACCTCATTTAAAGTTTGAGTTGGAACATCCCTTGAGAGTGTAGTCACTTCTACTCCTGTTCTTTGTGCTATTCTTGTGGCCTTTTTTTGTGTGACTTTCAATTAAGGTTACATTTTCAGTCATATTTTTACCTTGCAGATGTAATGAAGGACGTATTGGAAGACTATGTGAATGTAGCACAGATGAAGTAAACAGTGAGGATATGGATGCTTACTGCAGGAGAGAGAACAGTACAGAAATCTGCAGTAACAATGGAGAATGCATTTGTGGACAATGCGTGTGCAAGAAAAGGGAAAACACCAATGAGGTGTATTCTGGCAAATACTGTGAATGTGACAACTTCAACTGTGATCGATCAAATGGTTTAATCTGTGGAGGTGAGAGATGCTTCAGCTTTCTGCAGGCAAAGCTGGTCAGCAGTTTACAAGTCTGTCATCTCTATCCAGTAGAGTAGGGATACTTAGCTAAAAGATGATAGCCACTTGATAACAGAGATGAGAATATTCACAGGTTTAGTGGTTGCAAACACTTGCCTATTAATAAAACAGCCCTCTGAACATGGAGTCTGTTAATGCACATTTCACCTTCCTTGAATCACAGCTCCAAGAAGGGTGTAAAGTGAACTTGACTTCTGGTGTTCATTGCAGTTACCCTCAGGTATTATAGTAAAGAAGGCTGAGACAGCTGTCCTGAGATTGTAATGTTATACTGGCTCAGTGTAACCACTGTGTCAATAGAAGGAGAGAATCCCCTCAGCTTACTTGTAATAGTGAGTGCTTGATTTTGGTGCTTGACAGGATACCAGTGAACTGCTTGACACTGCTCTGAAAGGTAAGTGAAGACTAGAATGTGCAAAATCCAGAAAAACACCTTAAGCTCTTGAAGCAAGACTCTGATGATAGTTAATTCCTGAAATCAATAGCAATTTAGAAAACCATTCAGCAGCCAATGTCTAATTTATTTTGCTGCTTTGCATGTGGAAGTATCCAGCAGGAGTGTAACTACTACCTCAGTGTTGTCTGTGATACAAAAATAAAACAGAGAAGCCACTAAGCTCTGAGTGATGAGAATACCTCATTTGTCTGATTTGCTCAGAATCCACTATTGCTCACCAGTTCCACAAAGGATGAAAGCAAAGGTGGTGGTGTTCCAGAATACACAGGAAATAAATAAATAAAATACACAGGTGACAGGAAAGTCTTGACTGAAACACTTAACTCTCAGTGGAGAAGGAAGGGTGTAGCCAAAGATCTTTCCTTGTCATCCAGATCAAGATAGAGGCATCTTGTTTCTTGTGTTGAGAGTGTAAGGAGCATGAAGTTGGGTTAGGTGTGTGAGGTCAGAAGTACAGCAGCTGAACATTGGTGTCCTCTGGAGCCAAAGCTGTTTCATTTTTCTGTGGTTTGAATACTCAGTGCATTCCGTATCTTTTTAAGTCTTGCTTTATATGTTTGTGTAGTGGTAGATACAAAGACAGGAGTGGTCAGTTTATCCGTATGCATGCAGAATTGCGCATTGAAGCAGTGCTGTAATGCTCTCCACCCAGGGGATATGGTCATCACATTATAGTGTTCTTGATCTGATTTCCTGAGTCTTGTTATTTTGTTTATGAAAGGAGATCCAAATGTATAGGAGAATGGGAAAAAGGGAGAAATGCCTGCAAGTAGGTTTTTAAGGAGCTAAAATATATTTTCTACCTCCTAAGTCATTAGAGTCTTCATTATCTCTCCAGTGGTTTCTTTTTCTTTTATCTACACTGAGGTGGTGAACATTTGTTTCTCACTGTCACAGATCTTATGTTTTATATTATACTCGATTTCATTGCAATACCTTTTTGCTGCACAGGAAATGGGATCTGCAAGTGCAGAGTGTGCGAGTGCTTCCCCAACTTCACTGGCAGCGCCTGCGATTGTTCCTTGGATACTACACCGTGTATGGCATCTAATGGGCAGATTTGCAATGGAAGAGGAACCTGTGAATGTGGCACCTGTAACTGTACAGATCCCAAATTCCAAGGCCCCACGTGTGAGATGTGTCAGACTTGCCTCGGTGTCTGTGCAGAGCACAAGTACGTACCTAGAAAACCAAGTCCCAGCATCTGTGCATTGGAGCTTGTGATATTTATATGTGAGGATTTCCAAAGCAAAGCTTTTGATAGTTAAAACTTCAACTAAGCTTTTTGCTTAAAACTTTTATTCTTAAATACTATTGAAAAAGACTAACCTGACAGTCAAAAACTAAACCTAATCCTGTGTTGGGCCATTGAAATTTGCATCCCTCCCTTTGGAAATCCAGGTTCTTAGAAATGTAGCATTTTCTGTATGAAAACTTTGAAATAAGTTTAGGATTAGTGGCTGAGCTGATTCCTGTGCAACTGACTTTGTGCTGAGAAAAAACCTTGGTCTTTCTAGTATAAAAGTCTTGTTCAATCTGCTTCTTTCAATGAATTATTCAGTGATAGCCCACTGTAAAGCTTGTCACTCAGTTTGTTCTTTTTAACCTGTGTCTCAGACACTGTTCCACTGTATAAATACCCTGTTCTTACAGTGCCTTTCCTGACAGTATTCATTTTCCAGGTAGAGGTGTTGAAAAAGTTTGGGGTTTTTTCTGTCCTTGAAGCTTGTGGGTCATTCAGAGAGAGAGGAATTTGTGAAAAGGGCTTTTGTTAATCTCAGGGTACATAAAAGTTCTGACTGGTATAAAGCCATGTCTTGCATTATTTTTTCCTAACCTTTATGGCAAAAGGGTTGGTTTTTCTTGGGCTTTTTTCCTTATGTTTTCTCCTTAGCATTTCTTTAGATTAAATGCTGGAAGTCTTCCATGAACACGTTCAAAAGCGCTGCTTCTGTTTTGTCCTTCCCCAGGGACTGCGTTCAGTGCAGAGCTTTCGATAAGGGAGAGAAGAAGGAAACGTGTTCCCAGGAATGTATGCATTTCAACATGACGCGGGTGGAGAGCCGGGACAAGCTGCCACAGCCTGGCCAGCCCGACCCCCTGTCCCACTGCAAAGAGAAGGATGTTGATGACTGCTGGTTCTACTTCACTTACTCTGTCAACTCAAATGGGGAAGCCAATGTCCATGTGGTGGAGACCCCAGGTAGGGACACGGTGTTGCCTGTTCCCCCTTTGTTGTTAATTTGTGCAGTTGTTGGGTGCTACAGAGTACCTCTGGTTGATTTGGGTGAGTTAAATGCATTCAGAAGCAGGTACTTGTTCCCTGAGTGACAGTTGTGCATGTCTGAGTGGCTTCAGAAAAACACGAGTCTCCCTAGACCTAGATTTTTCAAACCCTTGGGCTGACAGAAACAGATTCTGTTTTTTAAAAGCAAAATGTCAGTCAGATACGTATATTTGAAACATTTCTGGTTTGTGCTTGATGTACCTTCAGGCTTATTTTATCTCTCTTGTAGCAAGTCCTATTTAGATAAATGTTGATAATTTTTTTTTACTAGGCTTGTACTACAGGTTATAAACAATGGTGTCTGTGGGGTTTTGTTGCTTTTTTTCTTTCCCTTTTCTTAAGAATTTGGAATCAGTTTACATAAAATTGTGTACCATGTTGCAAACTGCGTGAATTATTTTTTGCTGGCAACTTTTGCTTTTACTTAACTCTGAGGTACCTTCAGTAATAGATCCCAAAAGCATTTTACTTAGTTAATCCTTAATAGATCAGTCTTCTGATAGGAAAAAATGTGAGAATAATTCTATAGCTCCATCAGTAATTTACCATTTATTTACCAAGAGTACTGTTAGTTTGAATCACTGGATGTTGCATCTAACAGTGCAAAATTTCTGATTTTGTACGTTAGCAGTTTGTGGTCTCCTGATTTTTATAAGCCTGATAGAAAATGCATACCCTAGAGATTTAGTGCTGTATTACATGCTTGAGGAATTTTCAGAATTTATCATTTTGGTGATCATCACTTAAAACAGACCAGTGGCCAAGGGCTCTTAGAAATAAATGCTGCTTCAATTCAGAATGTTTTAAATTCTTTACAAATGTCCACAGTACAGAGGAGGAACTTGAGCCCTGTCTCCTAGGACAAGCCATACAAGCGCTATGCTTTTGGAGCCTGATCTTTTCTTCATGTATAAACTTCTGTTGCCTTAGCTCAGGGGTGAATCAATCCCATCATGCATGTGGAGGCTCCTTAATTTTGTGCCATACAAGTGCTGAAGGAGCAAGCTCTGGCCAGTAGAGCTGTACTCTGTGGAGCAGACACTTGTTCCTTGGCTCCCAAGAAATTCCTTGTCATGTCCCTTCCCACTTCCCTCACTCTTGCAGAGGCAGCTATGAAGATAAAGAGTCTGCAGTGTGGGGGAAGCTGTTCTATTGACAGTTGTTCTATTGCACAGGAGTTGCATTAATTTGCTTTTGACTCCTTAAGTCTGTGCTCTGATCTCTGCAAAAGCCTTTCTTCAGTTTGTGATTATTGGGAATTTTATATTAATAGTGGAGTTGGAATTCAGTTTAGAGGATTATTACTTCTGTGTCAGCCACTTTAAATCATTTTGCATCTCATCACAGTTTACAGCTTCCTCATGAGGGGAAGAGGAGGGGCAGACCCTGATCTCTTCTCTCGGGTGCCCAGTGACAGGACATGAGGGAATGGCCTGAAGTTGTGTCAGGGGAGGTTTAGGTTGGGTATTAGAAAAAGGTTGTTCACCCAGAGGGTGGTCGAGCCCTGTTACAGGCTCCCCAGGCCAGTGGTCACAGCACCAAACCTGACAGAGTTCAGGAAGCATTTCAACAATGCTCTCAGGCACAGGGTATGACTCTTGGGGTGTCCTGTACAGGGACAGGAGTTGGACTCAGTGATCCTTGTGGGTCGCTTTCAACTCAGAATATTCTGTGTTTCTGTATATGGGGCCTGTTCTGCTGGTCATTGTTTGTGCTCCAGATGCCACCACCTTTGACTTGGAGCTCTTAAATGTTTAAAATACAATTGCCAGTTATTTTACTCTTAATGAGTAGATAAATAGCTTAAAGGGTTAGCAGTGTATAGACTTTATCATCAGAACAGGAGTTGTTCTGTTGCTAAGATCAAACACAAATTAGAAGGATAAAAATAAGCTGGAATGTTACAGGACGTACATACTGCAAAAATTCTCTTATTTGAAAGAAAAGTAGTATTGGCATATCTGATATTCAAAATACTGGCTTCAGTACAACATCAAACGTTAAAAGCTTCTGTGTATGCATTACCTTTACCAGTCTGTAAAATCCCGTTTCTCTTGCTTTGTTCCCCAGAGTGCCCCAGCGGTCCTGACATCATTCCCATTGTAGCCGGTGTGGTTGCTGGAATTGTTCTTATTGGACTTGCATTATTATTGATTTGGAAACTACTAATGATCATTCACGACAGAAGAGAATTTGCTAAATTTGAAAAGGAGAAGATGAATGCCAAGTGGGATACGGTGAGTCAAGCTTTCCTATGTATAAAAGCTGCAGTAGCAGAGGAAAAATAGAAGATTTTTGTTCATGTGCTTTTAAGTGTTTCAGATTGTAACCAGTCCTCTTAGAGAAGCAGTTCTCAAGGCAGAAAAGAGAGTAGTAACTCAGATTTAAATAACATTTCAGAGAGAAAATGTAATGGTGACAGAACAGCTCAGCTTTGCAGTTCTACCACACTTTACAGCATATGATTAAAACGTTTATTACGAAGATGAGTCATTTCTGTAGAAAGCAAAGAAGAAAACTTTGCACTCATTGAGGAGATCTTTTAAATACTCACACAAGGTTGGGAGACTTCAATAAAGTCGCAAAATCGTGGCTGGTGCTGGTTTGTTGAAATCTTCCCAGCTCTTTGCCAACAGAGAAATGTGCAAGAAAAACAAGCCTATGGTCTATAGGCTTTCATAGGCTATGGAGTCACTGCCTCTGGGCAGTGTCAGGAGTCTGCTGATCAAGAACCCCTTCACTGCACTTCTGTAGAAGTCAACACCCCCACGTGCTTGATAAGAATTTTTTTTTTTAATTGTCCTAGGAAGCCTTTTGGTTTTATTTAAGAAAATTAATTAATCTCATACTGAGGAAAAAAATTACTAATACTTTTCTTTATATATAGCATGATTTCTTTTCAGTGATAGTTGAGAATGTTGCTTTTCTTTTCCTGTTGAATTATTCGACATTGACCGTTTCTTTTACTTCAGCAAGAGAATCCAATATACAAGAGCCCTATTAACAATTTCAAGAATCCAAACTATGGACGTAAAGCTGGTCTCTAAGTCTCAGTTTGTATCTCCTTTCATTTTCTTTCCTTTTTTTCCCCTTAGCATGTCACTTCAAACTCACTGTGTGTCAGTCAGTTAATCACAGTTTGAGTCTTGCTCAGTGTATCTACTGCTGCTTTGATTGTGGGGTTTTCAAGAATGCAGCTTGAAAATTTTTAACTGGTTTTGACAGTGAGATTGCTTACTTACTAATACTACCAGTATTGGCTTAAACTACACAGCAATTAATTTTTAAAATTTTTTCCTAAATGTGTGGATACATAATAGAACAGCTCTTAGGATTGAAGAATATCTTTGGATTGTAGAGAGAGACAGGGGAGGCTTTGTCTTCTATTTCCTCAAATCAGCAGTCAGCTTGCTTAATACTTGCTAAGCTAGCTTAGATTCTCCTAAAATATCCCAGCGTATAAATATCACTGTTTTTATTAGAATAGCTCTGTGAACATGCAGAGTAGCATTACTTTTTTTTGTAAACTGCTTTGGCTTATTAACCTAGTATAGAACTAGCCTGTAATTAAAGAATGAAATGCATATACTCTACTAATTTTATAATTAAATCTGCATCTTATTTTTTTTATCCTTATTTCTTTTGAAACTGGCAGTAGCGAAAAGGAAGTGCAGAGATCAGGCTAGAGGGAGGGGAATGAAGAAGCTGGGAAGGCAGCACATCCCTTAAACATCCATGGAGTTTTTTTCAGAAGCCAGTGGAAAGGAGGGATCTGTATCTCTAATTTTATACTGTCTGCTGTCTCCCTTTTTCAATCTACTCAAAAGATTTTGTAAAGGAAAAAGGGGAGAAAGCAGAAACTGAGAGTATTTAAACTCTTACGTGCTCTCACTGTGACAACAGTTCCAAATATTCTGCATAGCATTCTGAGCCCTTCCTGATGAAATGTACTTTCCTTTTCTCTTTGCAATCATTTCACTTTCCAGTGTGTCTAAAATGGATTGCAAAAAAATGTTCCTTTTGTCTACTACATCAACCACATTCACCTCCTTTTCATTTTTCTTCCCAGAGTCAATTATTCTGGGGAGGAAATCGAGCTGTTGGTCCTTTCTAACACTTCACATACTCCATCTGGTTAAATCTCTTGTTACCTGTTCTTCTGCTATTCACTTAACTGTGTACTTTCTGTTGCATGCAGGACAAGCCCCTAACAAACCATATGGTGTGTAACTTCCATTCTGTGCTCTTGTTCTCTACCCTGTGACTCTTCAGGATGCAATGCCCTTGGTGCTGCTATTTCTCCTTAAAATGTATTTCCTGCAAAAAGCTTTCCTCTGGTGTAAACAGAGGGATTGACTTCTGCCTTTTTGGTTTGCTCAGATGTGAAGGTTAAAAGTGTGTACGGGTGTGGTTTGGGTTTTTTTAAACATGACTTTATAATTTTTGGTATTCATAGAAATATTAGAACTCTGGGGAGAGAGGGAGGTGCGTTTGTCCTTATGGACAACCGGAAAGGAGGAGGTCAGCATTGTCAGAATAGGTGAGCCATGAGACATAAAACAAGGTCCTCCTTTTCCCTATCGGTAAGATTTTCTGGTGGTGTTAGATTATTGCCATAGCCTCTCATTTAGATGAAGAGTTGCCTTGTAATGTCAAGGCACCTGAAATCCCATTATAAGAAAATTGCACCACTTGGATTCTCTCCAAGTGTGGTCATACACAATTGAATTAACTTTGTGCAGTTTGTGTGACCCTTCCCCTCTCCCACAGCCATCATCCACACATGGGCTGGAGCTCTGTGGTGAGGGAGCTGCAGCACCATGGAGTTTGTCATGGACCAGGTACCCAAATAGTTCCCTGGTGCTGGCCCATGATGGTGCAGATGATGCCACAGCATCCTGGTGGTCAATGCTCAAGGCAGCTGGGTCAAACCAAGTTCTGTTCACCCATGTTCTACCCCAATCAGCCATAAAAGCTTTGGTGCAATCATGCTTGTAACAAGTCTAAGGATTCATTTCTTCTGGACTGAAATGCTGCATCACAAATTTAAAGCACAAAGCTGCTATTTGTAGTGAATGCCATTACTACTCCTGCATGGGGATAGCTTGTGCATTGCTAAGCATCTTCAAACAGACTCCAAATTCAGTCATCTTGAATTTCACAAGTGATAAACACATTTATATTAGATGCTAAAGCTGTAGTAATTTGGTTAGCCTTATTAACAGTTACTCATTAAAATGGAAAAAACCCACAAACAATTCAAAGTGATCAAAATCACAGGGACTTGTTCTTTCCTTGACTTGGATTTTATGCCTGTAACTTACCTTGCTGCTGAATGATGAACGTGCTCTGAGTGTGGGAGCGGAGATGCCATGTTTTCAATCCCTTTCGTATAAATTACTGTGTTCAATGAACGCTGGTTTGTGGCTCCAAGGACGAATGGAAATGGGATTAGCGGTGCCCTCTGGCGGCCGCCCGGGCCGGACCTCGGCCTCGCTTTGTCCAGCCCTGGAGCGGCCGCCGCGGGTCCGGGATGGACACGTCCCCGTGTTCCTGAGAAATAGCACTGGACATCAGCGGGGGCTGGAAATAGTCACAACCAGCTCTTGAACAATGTATGTGCATGGGTTTTAATTCTGTTTCTTACTGTGGGTCTTAAACCCACTATGGAGGTATCCTAAGTGAGTGTTGAAATAGTGAGTCCCTGGAACAGAAGGAATAAGAAGGTTAATCGAACATCCTATGTAATAGTTTCATCTTTATGCAATAATGGGCTGAACTACTGTCCTCTGAACAGCCCAGTCTAGTTGAAAGTGAATACTGTTGCAAGAACATAGCTCTTTATTCTCAGCTGAAGGTACTTTTAAAAAGTACCACCATCTTTATTTTACTCAGTATTTCACTCAGCCTTGTATGTAGTTATTGTTTGTTAATTTTAATTTTGGTGTAAGTGTGCATGGAGTTTTCAGTTGTAGGGGCATGTGGCAAATGTGTTTTCCCTAACTCTGCATGCTTAAACCAGTGTATTCTCTGCAGTGGTGTAAAGAAAAAGGGGTATTAAAAACTGTAGTATTTGTCTAAGACAGCAAGTTCGGAATCCCATGTTTTAGTGGCCAATTAAAAAACTGGAATGCTTTAATGTCTGAAAATATATACCCTCTGCCAGCTGTGAGGGGCCCTGAGTGAGGTGAGCATCATGTTGGATTAGTGGATATTTATTTTAATGCAGAGCTGTCTGCAGGAGACCCCACTGAGCCAGGCCCAGGTCGGGGTGGTGGGGTAGGGCTGGAACAGCCAGGGCTGTTACCAGAGCAGAGAAGGGAAGGAACTGCAGATCCATCAGGTGCCTGTGTAGCAATTATGGGCAATAGAGCCTCAGGAGCCATTTAGCTGATCAAATGTCAAGTTGGGTTAAGCTGAATAGGTGTGAATATTGACTAAATCTCCATTATTTGTAAAGGGAACTGAGACATCGCCTGACATGGGGAGACAGCTAGTCAAGTGCTTTATCTGATGACCTAAATCCCTCTGTGTGCTTCTGAGAAGTGCAAGTACAAGGGAAGGCAGGACAGACAGGGTTTCAATATCCTTACAGGGCTTATGCTAAATCAAGAGCATGAAAATTTCAATTCTGACTTCTCTTCAAAAAGCAGTGTAGCAAAAAATTTGCAATCTTATTATGCAAATTGTATTTTAAGCCTGATTTCAGGTTCAGATCAGTTGTACAAGTAGCACCTAGCAAATTTCCAAGTTTTAGTCCTAACCTTTGGACCCATTTCTAGACTATCTGGTAGAAGTTATCTGTCTTTTACAAACTAGAAGATATAAGTGTATACCCCCTGTATGTGTTGGAGGCTAACAGCACAGTGTAACAAGTATTACATAATGGCTTGCCATGGGAGAGCTGGACAATAACTTCTACTCTGCATATGATGCAGCCTCTTAAGCTTACAGACTTCCTCTGCATCATAAACTTCATTGGTTTATATTTATATTTTTAAGAATTCTCCATTAAAACTTTTCAAGGAAATAACACATTGCCAAGAACTTTGAGGCATAAAGAGATGCTTCAGTACCAGATTAAATCCCTCATTCCTGAATGCTTTTCCTGTTTCATTTGCATATTACTATTGCAAACCTTTTGCTAAAAATATTGGGGAAAGTCATAATTTTGCCTTGATTAATTAGTCTGTCTGACTAATTAATGGGATTAATTAACTAGCCACATCACACAATTTCCATGATGTAAAATATTAAGAAAGCCAACCAAATGTTACTCCTCATCCCTTCCCAGACCAGAAGGTGATACCTTTTTAATCAAGACAGCATTTGCCTGGGAACTGATAGAAGGGAGAAGGGTCTTTTGCTGTTACTGTGTATTTGTGAAGTACAGCCAGCACTGAACACCCAGCTGCTCCTTCACCTCTGTCCAGGTGACAGTGACTCAGATCTTCACAAGACTGAGCAGAGAACTTTGACTTCCATTGTCTGACAATCCAGGTTCTGGCTGGACAAGTCTCTTGGATCTAGGCAAGATTGAATGTACCTTCTTGCTCTTTCCATGTTGGAGAACCTGGCTTTGAGGAGAAATACCCTTTTCCTGTGAAAGGAACCACGACAGTAGCTGAATGGTCTCCCTCAGCAGCAGCCACTGTTGTTGGGGTAGACCAGTTACTCATCCTTTACTGGGCTTTGCAAACAGAAGGCAACAAACTTCCCGGGAGCCGTGATACAAAAATTTCACACCAAGTGAGATTCTTGCTTGCCTTGTCACTTCTGGCACATTCTGTGGTATTCCTAGCTGATTTTCCAGGTTTATGACCCTGAAAAATAGACACCTGACGTTTGTGCATTCTTTAATTGAGTGTAGGAAAAATTGATTTAACCTGGGGTATTGTAAATAGAGTTGAATTAATACATTGATATAGACCATCTTAGACTGGGGGGAACTTTGAGGGGACAGAGATTGCCTTACTGCTGCTGAAGGCCAGGTTCAGCCCTGGCCAGAACAGCACTCAGGCTGACAATCTGCACTGAGCTAAATTTTCTCAGCAATCAGTTGTGTATGCACAGAAGAGCTTCATGCTGGCAGACAACATTCATTTAGACTGAGGTTCAGGCTGTGCTAAGAGCTCAGAGCTGCAGCTCCAGGCCATTCTAGCAGTGGTCCTTTCTCCTGTGAAGATTTATCTGTTAGTTTTGAGTTCAAGCTGTTCATATGAGGTGTGCAAGGTTGTCATAAATGGAGTAAGATTTACTGAGATAGAAGGAAACCTGGGAAAAAAGGAAGCTTAACATAAGTTTAATTTAGAGGATTTTTAAATCTCAGCAAGAGAGATGTAAGCAATTGCTCTGTAGGCGTGTCTCATATCAGTAGAAATAATATTTTTATTACAGCATCTGCACCAGTATAGAATTTTCTTTGTTTTATCTGTACATTTTGCCCTTATGGGGGGTGGGGAGACCTGCAGGAATAAAATCAGAATGATGAGTACTGAATGTACACTATAAATATTGAATGTGTATTAGCAAAATACTAGAAGTCTTTCCACTTGGTTTCTAGAATTAAATTACAATGTAAGATAGCTGTTTAAATGTTTATTATAGCAGGATGTGGCCTGTGGTCAGACCTGGTGTCAAACAATGTTGTTTACAATTCTGTTCTTCTTTATGAAATGCCCTGGGCTGCAGAGCCCTGGGTGATGGCTCAGCCTGAGATGTGCCTGCAAGGTTCAGCCGCCTCCAAGGAATTCTGTGGTGCAAATGGAACAGGATCCTGCTAACCCTTTGCTTTATTCATTAGCTGTGCATGCCTTTGTTCAAGTTGCTAGAAAGACTTAAGTTGTGTGTACAAACAAAGCATTAGTGGGTAATTTCTTACGCTAATTTTTATTCTTCTTGCAAACACATTTCTTTTTTCGCATCTTTAAATGTTAATACATTTTTTTTTTCTCTTTCTAGGGTGAAAATCCTATTTACAAGAGTGCAGTGACGACTGTGGTCAATCCTAAATATGAGGGAAAATGAACACTGCTTGTATAACTTCACAACACTGTATGCAGCGTAGCAATTTTTGTAGTCACAGTAAGATAGATTTAGGACAAACTGCAGTGATTTTACTAATTCATTACATATAGGTTTGTTTTCCTGTGTGAAAATGTACCATATGTAATTTTTTATTTTTAATTTTTTTTTTTTTTTTGCAAATAAGGGTAATTGGTGCCAGAGGTTGGACAAAAAAAAAACTTGAGACTGCGTAGCCTAGTCAGCCCAGGTCACATGGTGCCTTTCTGACCTTTCCCATTCCCATGCTGTGAATCCAGGTCTTCTGCAGGGCGTGATGCTGCGTGACATGACTGGGAGGGAAGGGGTTAAAGCAATCAGCATGAGGGCTCTGCCTAGCCATTTAGTATTAAACTTTTTAGCTTTACAGGGAAATCAGGGCTTGAGTTTGCAGATGTAATTAAACTCATGTAGCATGGAGCTGGAGGTTAATTGGTCTTTGACTTGCTAGATGTACGATTAAGTATTTGGTAAGTTGAGTAAGCTGGAAGGGAGCAGTGTATAAGACTGAACAGCATGTGCATACTTAACTTTGATTTTCAAGTTGCATATTGCCAGGTTATGGTTAAAATGAAAGGGTTTGAGAAGAATGTTTAGAAGGGAAAAAATAGCTTTAAAACATGTGCCATTACTGAAGTTGCTGACTGGTAACTTGCTTAGTTTTTCTTTGTAAATTCAAGCCCTGGGTGGCAGTATCATGAAGTACCTTACCAATACATCCTCAGATCACCTAAGGGCCTTACGTGATGCTGTGTCTTTATTCTGTAACGTTTCTTTGGTTTAAAGCCTGGTGCTTTGTCACCTTCTAATCTTTTTAACGTATTTGGTTGCGATTCTTTTTGTAATATTTTTGTATCAACACAAGCTTTTTTTTTTTCTCTTTTTTTTTGAGCAGTCTTAGCTGTAAATTTGCCTTTACCCTGTAGCTAAGATTGCATAGTTTGTCATGTGACGAGTCACATCATTCTTGACATGTGCCGTGTATATTTGCCTCTGACCATTCAAACTGCATCAGTCATATTCTTGTTTTAAGTGCCTTTTTATTTTAACAGATGTTCACTTTTTACGATGCTATTACTGAAGTTATTTATTAAATAAAAGTACCTTAAAATACTTGATCTCGTCTCTTTATGTTGTAGAAGTTGATGCTGTTCAAAAAACTTGAGAATTGTGTCTCTGCAAGGTAATAATTGTTATTGTAAAAATACCAAATATGCCCTGAAAGTAGTTAAATTGATCTTGGGTAACAGACATGAGCTGTTGTAAACATGTTTGTGTTTCCCAGTGCTATGTCCTGTGTGTGTGTTTCCCAAGGCTGTTCCTGCACAGCCTTGCTGGGAATGCCCACTCCAGCTCAGCTCATGATGGACCAGGGGACACAAAGCTGCTGCACTCTGGCTGCTTGTGGGCTCCTGGCTTTGGCAACAGGAGCATTTTCTCATGGTTGGTGCCAATGAGAGCAAACTTGCAGATGGGAAAAAGCTGTGCAATAATTTAGGCTGCAGTGCTTCATGACAGAGTCCCACCTCAGGAACCAAAACAGCCTGAGAACCATCTAACCTGGCCACAAGATTAGATTCAAGTGGCAGTTGCACCTGGATGTGCAGCTCATGTTGTCCGTTCCTCTTGATACTGACTTTACAGAATTGTCTCCACAGTGGATGAGGTTTTATTTGGGACATTTGAGAACTTGCCTCTGTCCTAATGCATTGGTCACTTCCACAACAATACTGAGGATTTTCTGTATAGGAAAAGATGCAGAAATTTCTTCTAAACACATTCTGTATTAGTTGTCCATGAAAATGACAAAGCAGCTTGAACAGAAAGGATAGTTTCTGACCTTTATGGCTGTTAGTTTGTCAACATTCTAGAAAGGTTAATCCCAAATTTCTGATTTGGATTATATCAAAGTCCCCTTCAGAGATCTGTCTTTTTACCTCTCCATCTTTCCCAGACTGCAGAGCTGTTCTGAACTATGCAGAATTAATGTCACACAGGAAACTGACCTTTAGGAACGCTGACCCCTATACAGCATTACCAGTGCTCCCAAATTAGGCATATATTTAATTACGTGTACATTAACCTGGTTGTGTCCACTCATTATGTTACATGTTCTGCAGTTTTCCTTAGCAAGTCTGGTTTCAAAATGCTTCTTTGGATTGGTAGGCTGCTTTTACACAGAGATGCTGAAGGCTTTGAATTTAAGTGGCCCATTGAGAGCTTTTCTAAACCCTTGTTTGAACTGGGTTTCCAGTAGCTGCTTCCAGGCAGATGGAAGTTGCTTAATATCTCCAAGTGAACAGTTGTTTAAATGAGAGAGAGCAGCTGCCATCCTACAGGATGTCACAAGTGTCACAGAATGTGGGATTTGCTTTAAAGCAGGATTGGATGATCCAGCTAAGAGAGAAGGTGTAGTTCAAATACGATAAAATTTAGGTGCTGGGAACCAGAAGTAGTTGTGAATCCTTCTTGGTTTGTTGTCCTTACCTGAATTCTGCCAGCTGGCAAAGCAGTGAACTCTTACAGTCAGTAGCAGTGCATTGACTCAGGAGACTGTGATCCTACACCAGACAGATACAAGATCCCAGCAGTTTATCTGTTTTAAAATCATTACAGTTAATATACCCATAGTTTCGCTATCCTTAATCCCTCCAATTTCCCCAACTTCTGTCTAGTAACTAAAGAGCTAAACTATGGCTGTGTTTATGGCTGTCCCGGTTTGAGACATTTTAAGGGAAACCCTCTGGAAGGAACAGGAACGTCTCCTCCAAAGAAGGCAGGTTTCAGCCGCTCCTCCCCCACGAGGTTTGGAAAAAAATTTTCCTCAGAGGAGAAATGAACAAAACCTATTTATTTAACAAGTAAAGTGCACGCAGGCACAGAAGAAAGAATAATGCTAAATAATAAAACCTCTCGCTGTGAAGAGAACCTTGGTAGGTTTCAGAGTCCTTTGTGGGTGTGGGTCTCTCCTCTCTGGAGCTGGGGTTCAGCGTGGGCCCCTCCGGGCCGCTGTAGGGTCTCCTTATGGTGTTCTGGTGTGACTGAACAGTCCAGAAGAGAAGAAGAAACCAAAGTCCCAGGGCTCGGTGCTTTAGCTAATGAACAAAAAAAACTAGCTAAAAAACCAAGAGAATGCCACTCTCTTTCCTGCTGCAGAGAGCCGAGAGCTGAGGGAATAAAAGCCAGAGAGATGCTTTCCTTCACTCCGCTCGCTGCAGGAGCGCGTTATCTCTGGCTTTGAACACGGCGCCGAACGAATTCCGCCGGCTCTTGCCCCTCTCCCTGGAAGGCACAGAAAGGCTCGGGATTTGTGTCTAGGCAGAGAGCAGGCGGTACGGGACACAGCATCATAAAATCACCCCAGGACAATGGCAGTTTAATAATCAGGGTTTCTTAACCTGGCTTGAAACTAACGACAAAAATACAAGTCAGCTAAAGAAAATAATTTGCTGTAATCGTGTAGTGTATTAAGTAACATCCATGAACTAATTTTGCCATAGTATGTTGAGCCTCCTGCCTTAAACTACCTCTAGGCGGCTTGGAAAATAGTCTTAGCACAGTCTTGAGCACCTACAATGAGGAAGTCTGGACTGATGCCCTTGGGATGCTGATGGGGTTTTTTTCCTTTTCTGCAAAATCTACAATACGTTTTCTTTTCCATAACAAATAAAAATTCATTCTCAGAGGAGCATAGAATGCAAGTAGGAAAAAAAGGAGAAGCTTTTAGTTAAGTAAAATATTGACGAAGTAGAAATGGTATGTTCTAGCTACACAATTCTATTTAGAGGGTGTTTTTCAAGCACTTCTGGTTTTCTTTTTGAAAAATCAGTTGCTGCCAAAGCATTTATCTAGCAGAAAGAAAATATTTATTAGCAACTATGAATACAACTACCAGAACACAGACTGCTGTAACATAATTCCAATGAATGTTCATTAATGATAATAAATACATTAGCCTCATCTCAATAAAATGGACAAATTGCAGATAGAAAAAAAACACTGTAGGACATAATTTTCAAGTACTTGAGAATGTTTTTAATGAGGGTGCTGACATAGCATAATATCAGAATAGTAATAATAAAACCAGAATAATATCAGAAACTCTGAAAATACGACAGTTGTTAGGATATTATTGCAAGACTGATAAAAGTCAAACCATCTACTACAGTAATGCCTAATTGCAAAATGGGAAAATAAAAATTAATTCAAGGAGGTAACTATAAGTATGTTTGAATGGAACCATCAAATTTTTCTTGTGCACCAGAGAACCTGTTCAAGGAAGACTTTAGAAAGATCACACAAACAGAAGGATGGATTAAACAGGCAGTAAAAGCAGCTGATCAAAATAAGAGGTCCTTGAAAAAGGTGAAAATAAAAAATAGAAATTTAAACATTTAGAAGTATGCTAAAGAGGATTTAGTGCCTCATAAAAGGCACAAGAAATAATAAATACACTGGAACAAGAAGTCTGACACTGAGATTAAGAAGGACAGTTGGAATAAAGAAATGACAAAATATGTAAACTCATTCTTTGCTTATATATTTATTATGGAAGAGTTTCATGAGATAGCCAACCTAACATTCCCCAGCAGAGGGCAAATAACAAGAGAAATTATTCAAAAGGAAGTGTCAACAAAATATCAAGGAGAGAGAATCAACAGAAGGAATAGCACCACACTGCCAAAAGCCAATGCTAATCATTTGAGAAGGCTTAAGGAACTCAAGGATGAGTGCCAGGTCTCATTGCCATATGAATGGAAAATGGCTAACATACATAGTCTCAAATTTTAAGAGGCTTTCTGGGACTTAAATACAAAAGAGTTACCCAGATGTTTCTTCCACTGTCTGGTAGAAATTACAAGTGGACACATCGATAAGTGTGACATACTGTGGAAGAATCAGCACGGGCAGAGGGATGTCATATCTCACAAATGTGAACTTCTTTGAGGGAATCAGCAGCATGCAAAGAAATCATTTCATACAACTGGACTTCCAAAGCCGCCTAACAATGCATTAAGGACCATTGCAGAAACTTCCAGGGGATGTGAAGAAAGTCTTGAAAAGAATAAATAGCTATGAAAGACAGAAGGTTTAAATAAACACAGCATAGGAAATCAGTTGCCAGTTCTCTAATCTGAGAGGTGCCATTGATGAGTCTTTGACCTGCTGGCAACACCCCTCTCAGTGCAGTCCAGGACACCATTGCCATGAGGGCACTGAGTCGCTGCCTTGGCGTTGTGTTGTCACCAGGACCAGCAGGGTCCTCCTGCAGGGCTGCTTTCCACACACTGGACCCAGTGTGTGCTGGTGCTTGGGGTTGTTCCTCCCCAGGGGCCGCTCTTGGCACTTCCCTTTACTGAGTATCTCAAGGCTTCTTCCATTCCCAGTTTCTTTCCATTCCCAGTCTGCCCAGGTCCCCCTGCAGCACCAACCTCACAGCGAATCAGCTTCTCCTCCCCATTTTGTTCATCTGTGAAGGTGGTGAGGCTGTGCCCCATGGTTCAGGTTATTCTAGGGGATGTTAAACTGAGAGGGGCCTCTGACTCTGTGCCACCAGTCATGGCCCCTCAGCCCAGGCATTTCAGCCAGTTTTCAACCCACCTCACAGCCCACTTATCTGACATGAAGTCCATCACCATGTCTGCAATGATGTTATGGCAAACAGCATCAAAAGCTTTACTGAAGTGGATATAACATCCACCGCTGTCCCCTTGGAAAACCATACCCATGCATTTAAACCAAGCTAAAGGGTGCAAGTCAATCGTTACCTGTACATATCCAGTGACAGTCTCTGAACTGCCTGTTGCCTACTCAGGAAATACGATAGAGACCATCAGTGTAATGCTCAGTAACAGTCAATAAAACACATAGAATAACTAGGGATTACTAGAAAAAAAAGAGTAAAAAGCAAAATAGAAAACAGTAATTTTTTTTTTTAAGGACTGGTGTGACTAAATCTTGAGTATCGCTTCAGTCTCAGCCTGTTCAGCAAAGATAAAGTAAAACAAGAAAAGACCCAGAGGAGGATGACATAACAAAAGTTGCATACCAGTTTCTATGCAGGGAATTATTAAACACAAAGGGATTTTCAGCCTGGAAAAGACAACAAGGATACCATAGTGACCTATCATGAGAGGCAGTGGAGAAGGTGAGTAGGGGAAGACCAAAGAGTTATCAGACAAAGACAGCCCCAAGAAATAAATTTCAGGTGCTTCTTCCCATAACCCATAAGTTATAAAATATTCTGACATACTGTGGGTAGTATGTATTTTAAATGAGCAGATAAATTCACAAAAGAGGAATTCATTGTGGGATATTAACTACAGAAACTAGTGAATATGGCTTAGTTTGAAACTGGAGATTATGCTGGGAAGAATCATACTCTGTCTCTACACATCTGCTTTTGGACACAGATGGAGAGAGGGCACTGGATTATATGAACCCTGAAACTGACCCAGGAAGGTCAGAAACCTTTATGTTCTTTGGTATTTACCATTCATGTCACAACACTGGCCAGCTCTAAAAACCCCAGCTTCTTGCAGACCTTTCCAGTTTGATTCCAATCTTGTAAGCAAAAGCTTTCTGTTACCTCCTGCATTTTCTTTTCTATCACAAAAGAAATACTTTGCAGCAATAATTAGAAGTAAATTACATTTACTATTTTAAAATATTAATCAAAAGAAATAATAGACTCATTTCAGTAAGGCTGTCTGCCCTGCTCCTTTGTGTCACACTAATGGGCTCATCAAAACATCCCTCCCAGAACAGAAAACAATGAATTCTTTTAATTTCCAGACTCTCCACTGATGTACAACTAGAGCACTTTCCCATAAATCTCTCAAACAGCAATAGGATGCAGTGTATATTAAGAGATGTGGGAGCTGTTGTGGAAGAGATTCCTGGCACTAAGAGAGACTTCACTGTATTCTGATACGTCAGAAAAAAATATCCTGGCTGTTACCAGTACCTGACTAGGGAGACACCACCAGCCCACTCCTTCATGTTCAGTTCTTTCACATGGTGCATGAATTCCACTACCAGAACAGAAAGTGCAGCCATTTCAATGTAGGTTACACACTCTGGAGTTTTCAAAACCACCTCTAACTTGGAAGTATCCAAATACATCTACATTTCTGTAAGAACTGGTGTTTTAGTGAAATGATGCAAGTGTCAATTCATTTAATCCCCAAACTGAAATGTGATCATTCTCTGCTTCTGAGTAAAATATTATCTACAGTCAGCAAACAGAAAATATTTAAAATGAAATTTTACATCAATTATTTCCTTTCATTGGCACCTTCATCCATACAGGATCCAGAGCACTGAGCCCTCCCTGAGTGTGGGCAAGTATAATACAGTTCAGGGGTTGGAGAACACCACGGAGTAAGAGTTTTATTGGACTCCATTCCTTGTTGAAACTGGATCACTGTGCAGTCAGAAACCTGGAAATCTTTTGGAAAGTTGAAAACCAGGAAGGCATGTTACTCTATAAAAAGGTAATTATTTAACAGGCTCAGCTTTTGCTGGACTGCTCTCTTTGAATTGAGCACCTCAGTTCTTTATGAAACATCCTGCCTTAAATGCCTGAGCAGGTAGGGACTGACCTTTGCACTGAATTCAGGCTCCTGCATAGCACTGGTCATCAGGTTTTCCTCAATTAATTCCTTTTGAGGTAGAAAATTAAAATGAAAATAACAACCTATTTTAATTTCCATTGGTGAGGAACACACCACAAAGCTGACAAGTATTCAGCTGGAATACACTTGGCAGAACAGTTAATTCCATACTTACCTAATTTTGTAATAAAAATATCTTTCTTCAAAACTCTACTAACTTGCAGATCTCAGCTATGCCAGCATTATAACTGCTATTAATAAATATGGTAACTTCAACACTGCTCAAAAAAAAAAAAAAATTAAGTTGCTTTGCATCTTATCTTCCATAAAACAAGAATGAGTGACATCAGCTATGTTTCCTTCCCTTAGTTTTCTATTAATATTGCCCTGCTAAATTATTCTATCCAATATCAAACTGATATTGTCCCCTATGTTCTTTTAAAACACTAGCACAACCATTGGCTTTAAAACACACAACAGTAGCTCCATTACAGCTTTCTGGAAACTTTCCACTGTTTCAAGAATGACAATAAATTATCTGTCCAAGCAGCTCCTTGATCAGCTCATTTGCTCAGTACCTTTCTGAGGCAATCTTCAGCTCACAAATAAGCAATTAGCTCATGCACATGCAGACTTGAATACTACCTGTGCCCTTGTAGTACAACATTTTCAGTGTAACAAGTTTAATATTTCTTTCCTGTTTTCCAAAACATCCCATCAGGTCCCTTAGAGTTTAATAAAACCAGAAAATTGGACAGAAATGAGTACAAAAAAGTTTTCTGAACCAAGATTTTCCTGCTCTTGGAAAATATTTCAAAGATTTATTATTTATTTCAGTAATTCCCAAATACATTCTCAGAATTTATAGTCTATCGACAGTTTTATACCAAAATGGTTTCTTATAACTACAATATTTTATCATCAAATTTTCATATTAAGTTCATTTATTAAAATGTCACTAGCCACATAACAATGGCAGAGGGTAATTAAGAGTTATATTTAGATATAAAACATGTCCTAGCCGACACCTAAATCATAGCACAGCTTTTCAGAGGCTTGCAGAAGCAAGGCAGCTGCAGCTGAGCAGGGAAGATGAATGCAGCCCGTAAGGGTTCTGCAGCTTCAGGAGAAGTACAAGGACACAGGACAGCAATGACTGCAGTGAAAAGAACACAAAGGAAAAGTCTACATGAATTAGCTCTGCCTCCTGTGCTTTAGAACACAGGTCTTCAAGGAACTTGGCTGCCACATCACAAAATCACATTTCAAAACTCATTGAGAACTTTCAGGTAAATTTGATTAATGTTAAAAATACTTCAGTATGTATTTGTATCATAAACTATATTTTTCTGTTCTATTAATTAAGTACTGAATTAGACAAAAATAGATTGAGGCATCTATCAAAAAAAGAATTTACAATCCCCTGACTTGCTTTCCCATCTTGATAGGGCAAAAGACTCTTAAGGCTAATTATCTTTTATGGATAATTATCTGCATAGATCAGTTTAGAATATTCACCTTTCATCTAACATATTCCAAATCACACGCAAATGTTAATAATATGTATTTTTAGTTAAAATAATATTAAAAAATAAAAGGTACTTTAAGCATCCATCCTAGGACTGTGTACCAAAGCCATAATTTTTACTGACTGTACATGCAGATGAATGCCCATAGAGGGTCTCACCCTCTGACCCATGTACACTTGGCTGATCTGCTACAGAATTCTCCACTTGCTGCAGGTCTCTTTCAGTTTTGCTGTCAGACTTGCAGCTAAAATTCTTTTCAGATCATATCCATTCTTCACTACAGGAAATGACAGATATGGTACTCAATTTAAAGTTTTGCAAGCTTTTGTAATGTAAGATTTTAAGCTAGAGGGTTCACTGTTAAAAAGTTGCCTTTGCATTCTCATAGTAAATACAGTATACTATATATTAGACACAGTAAATATTAGTATTAATATTAAAAATATTTAAAGTGAAGGTTAAAACAATTCTATGAACCGAAATGTACTATGACAAAGAGATAATGCAAGTGTGTAACATACTCTCTGTACAGCTTAGAGAAAAAAAGCAAGTAATGCCTACCTGCTGAAATGTATGCCTTTGATGACATTTTCCATTTATAGTGACAATCTAGTATTGCAGACATAGATCAGAAGTATATTTTATGTATCTTCAACTAATATGCTCCCAAATTATCAGTCTTTTAAAGTGTTTTTCTTTAAAAATGCGGAAGTAGCTCTCAGACAATCTAAAATATTATTCCTCCATGTCAGAAGTTCAGTCAATGACCATTTTCACGTATGTGAAAATAGATATCCCCTTCAACTTCTTTTCTTCACAACTCAAGGGAAAGAATTCTAAACATTAAAAATTTGCTAAAAATAATTTCCATGTTTATAAAAAGCCAGTCCTGCACTCTTACTCCTGAGAGATATGAATGTCTCCATGATTCTACTCCATGGACACACATGAATAAATAATACAGCATCAGACTGCAGCTGTGTGTTACTATTTGTGCTTGGCTGCCTGCCAGACCCAGGGTTTCCTGCAGGTCTTTCAGATTTCATTCCAAAACTGCAAGAAGCCTTCACTGGTTTGATGGCTCCTTTAGCTGGAAAACTACATTCATATTTTTCTTTAAAAATTGAGTCCTAACAAATCGATCTTGATCTTAAAATTTAATTTATATTGGAAATAACATCCATGATGAATTATTAGCCTATACTGTGAGTAACGTTTAAAAAGACATTTCTAAGCCTTGAAAAGAAAGCTCACATTTAAACAATACCAAAATTAAAAAGTGCACAGGGAATGGAAAACAATAGCATTTCTATTCTCTTGTTAACTCTTCCCTCCTGAATGTGTTGCATTTTATATTTAAGCCCTTCAAAACACACATTATCTTCTTATTTGTATCACAGTGTAGCTGTGATTCTCATTCCAGCCTCTAGATCATAATCCTTATTTTCCCACCTTACACATTGGAATGGCAAGAAGGAATTACAGGTCAGACACAGGCCTGGGGATGAGTTCCTGACTCTAATTAAACCAATCACAAAATTCTCATTAACTGTGGCAGAGTCCACCACAAGCCATTAAATACAATGAATTACCTGAGCGCAGCCTGTTCCCGTGCCAGGGGCTGGGCTGCCCGTGGCCGAGGCCGGCTCTGGAATGATGCAGCTGGGGAGAAAGCTGAGGAAAGAGCTGTGCCAGAGCCGGTGCTGAGAGGAGGGTCCCGTGTCCCCAGCATGGGAGCTCTGCGAGTCCCCAGCCTTGCCTGGGCTCCGCTCTGGGCTTGCCTTTGCCTGGCCATGGCCTCAGTGACCTCGGCCTGCTGAGTTGTTTCCCTGCCCTGACTCTGGGCTTGCCTCACCATTGCACTTCTGCCTGACAAGCACTGGGCTGCTGAACATCAGCCAGCTCTGATTCTGACTTGACCTCAGGTTATTTCTCATCATTTTGGACTTGCCTTGTCATCTGGACTGTTTGGTGACCCCGACTACCATAACCTGACCAGCTCTGGTTGCCTTGCCCAGCTACTGTGGGGTTGTGCCCCTGTCAGTGCCTCCAACCATCTTGCTGTCATTGCGATCTCCCAGACGGCCTTCTCTCGTGGAAAAGCACACTCCTGCTGCTCCTTGACATGCATAATCTCCTTGTCCTTCATCCCCGTATTTTCTTTCTTTTGCCTTCTTCCAATTTTTGATGCCAATGATCATTCTTGCCTTCCTGGCATTTTACATCCACTGGACTTGAAGATGGTTTTTTTTAACTCCAGTTCTTTTCAAGACTGTTCTTGCAGTTGATCTTTTGATGAGTCTTTTTGCTCTTTCCCCACTCTCATTATTGCCCAGTGTCTATAGCCTTTTGCTCATCTTACATTATGTTCTCTCTCCAAGCGATTTCATCAGCTGACACATCCTCAGTTATCATCTCCATGCTGATGACTAACAAATCAAGCTCATAATCATTAATTGACCTTGTAGCAATATTCCCCATCTGTCCTTCTCTCAAATTACATCATTTCAAGGTTTTATCAGCTTTAACAGAACTTGAGAAAAAGAGCTAGTATCATTCTTTCCAAAAACTTGCTATACCTTTCCTTTATGCCTACTCAGGTACATGTTCTCAGGATACTTTCAAAGTTTTTTTCCTCGCATTGTTCTTATAAAAGAAAACCCACATGCCATTTTGGGATCCTCATCTACTCAACATCCTCTTTCCCTCTTTGTCCAAACAGGAGGGGCTTCCTTTCAGTCCAAATAAAATGCTATAAAGAACCTTATAAAAACCCTTTCAATTTGTTCATGCAACACCCTTGCCTCAAGACTGTACTATGCTGAATTCTTCCATCAGGGCCCAGTTCCCTTTGATATCAAACTTACATTTTTCAGTATTGCTTTTAAGTCTCCATATGGCAAGTCTGCTTCTTAAAAAAATAAAAGTAAATTAAATGCTGTACAAGGTAAACTATTTTCTAATTGCCAAGTAGAAGAAATATCTGAGCTAGTTTTAAACTAGAACAGTGAAATACCCCCAGCAACAGTGGTACTGAGCTTCTTGGCAGGATGTATTAGTTCATGCAGAACTCTATACACTTGTGGATATTCTTCTTGTTCATCTGTATAGCTCTACAGTTCCCTTATAACATATTTTCTCATTAAGCTTGATGCCTATTTATACTTTGTACATTCTGTCTATTTTCTCAGTCTTGTGCAATTTGTTTGACAGTCTGTCATCTATATATCGAATAAAGTGTTTTACCCTGTTTAAGTTCCTCTTAAAATAATTCTACTTTTCATGGCACCTCTAGTAACTTTCACTAGCGTCTGTTTCTTCATCCTGAGACTGGGAGTTGCCAGAGCAGTAACATTTCTTGAATAAGTACATGTGAGGTGGTAGAGTAAATTAAAGAGGGACCTAAATAATAGAATACAGATCTCTGTATCTCTGCTGCATTTAGCAGTGCTTCTGTCTATTTAACTGTCTTCAAAAGCTTCTTTGTCTTTCAGATCTTCTGTACCTGATGACAGCTTAGCAAGCTTTACTGTGCCAAAGCTCCACTGCTTCCTTCCCAAAGATAAAAGCTACTCAGAAAGATGTTCAATAGAGAAAACATCTAAACAGTGTCTGTTTTTCCTCTAGAAACTGGCATACAGTGTTTTCTAAAAAGAGTGAACTAAACTTTCTGTAACTTCTAAGAATTGGCCTTTTTGCCTTTTTGGCGTTTCTTGCTGCAGGCATGTGCAGTCCCTGTAGTTTCACTCAGTGATGAAGGCAATGTAAGAACCAGTCCAGACACGGGAATTTGGGCTCATTTTGAAAAGCATGTGCATAGCACAGAGGTTGGCAATTTCATCCCCAGATGAGAATTTTCCACTCCCTTGTAGCATATCTTTAGATCATCCTTTATTATATCCTTACCTCATCCTTTAGCAGCCATTTCATTCAGACAGATGAGGAGCTGGCACAAACTTACGATTTTGTGGAGTCGGTCAAGTTTCAGTAACAGCTGGGAAAAAAAAACCCCAAGTAGATAAACAGCACTTCATTGAGGGCAAAGTGTCAACATCCTTATGACATATTTAATGTTCTCTAATCAGGACCCTACACAAGCAGCTTTCCATTTACCAGTTCCCAGGCCAGCTTCTGCTGCCTGTTGGATTTTACTCACTTGATTTATTAATGGCAGTCTTTTGCCATTCAGTAGACGTTCTAGTTCATTGGGAATGGTGAAAAAAGCAAAGGTTACTTTAGAAAAACACATAAGCTTTAATCTAGGACATGGAGTAATATATTTTATTTTAAAACTATGTTCTATATTTAATACTATGATTTTTTTGGACTATAGGATTTTATATATAAATACATAATACGTTACAGCCTGGACTATAATTTATATTAAAGCTACTGCATACTTTCCTGTTAATATAATGAAGCTTTAAAATAGCTGAAGCACCACTTAGTACAAAACTAGATCAAAAAAGGATTAATATATATCATGTTTCTGTTGTTATATACTTACCTAAAACCAAGACTTAAAGTTTTGTTATGTTGTTACAAACTTATTTGCAAGATGAGAATATATTACCAAGCAGGCAAAGCTATCTGAAGACATAAAAATTATTATCTCTTTTTACAGAAGCAAAAACTGAAGGTTCAGGGGACAGGAATGCAAAAGGTTAAGAAATAAATTAGTTGCCAATGTGGAAATATCAGTGCAACCTCTAAACAGTACCTTTTCTTACCGTCTGAAAAGACTGAGAACATGGATAAATTCCAGTTTTCTTGGCTAACTATTTAACAAAATTATTTCACTCATTTTTAGAATTTTAAAAATGTGCTTATGTTGCCATATTTTTAGCACATAAACAACAAGCATGTATGGCAGAGAGTCATTTCAGGAATTGCATCAGGAACTTTGAATAGCCAGGTGTGTCTGATTTCTCCCATAACCCTGCACGTTCAAAGCATTTAGCAATTAAGAAGACAAAATGTAGTCATTCAAGGAAGACTGACTGGTGCAGAAAATAACCCTAATAATTTATGGAGTCACTCTGAATATAATCATTGTCATTGTAGGGATCCTACATTATTGTTTGTCTGGACCTAATTTAATTATGGGTATTTTCTGCTTCTGGTGTAGACTCCTCACCTGACAGCTATTACAAAAGTATAAGCTTTACTTGTATAAATATTCCTTATGCAGCAAAAGTATTTTTAATGGCAAAACACATTAATGCACATAAATTTTCGTACAATTTTCATCACATATAATGTTTTACAATTATTTAACATTCATACTTTCTGTATGTCTGTATTCTGTCTCTTCTGTATTCAGCATGGCTGAATGTCTTTTATATGTAATCAGCTCAGTGGGAAACGTTTTCATTGGTATAACAAATTCCCAGAGAGAAATCGTCCTCAATATTGTTAAAATACTGTTAAAATATTCCAAGGTCTCAGGCAATTTTTGGCATGATAGCAATAGTTACAATCAGACAACCTCCTTTCTGAAGAAAAGATAAGGTTTATCTTTAACATCTACTACTTCCTTTTAAAAAAGTCCTTGAAAGATTTTCTTCTTCAGGTAAGATGGTTTCCAAAGTTACGTTGTATAATGAGAAATTATAGCATTTTATGATACTGTTTACTCTTATAACAACATTAGTCGGCTGATGTTTCTATTTTAACATATCCAAGTCCTGAGCAAACTCATTCAAACTACAAATAAATGACCTACCTTTAAGAACTCAGAAGTAATTAAGTAATTTAATAAAACTAATTTCAGAACTGCTAAATCGAATAATGTTTCCCTGTTTTCCCCTCAATTTTATTTATTCAAATTCACAGAACCTTATTCAGAAATTGAGTTCTTTTTTCCATCAACTTTTTCAAGATGGAAAAGTCTGATATGAAACCAATGAAATGCTGGCAGTTGATAACTTAAAAGAAATTCTTCAATATTTGGAAAACTACAGAATATGTATTATTGGGGGGGTATTGGTATGTATTTTGAACTGCTGAATGTGGGAACAAATACAACAAAGGAGCTCTCAGGCAGTAGTGCTGGATGGGCTGTGTCATCTTCAATGCTCAAAGCAAAACAGAGAAAATAAAGGGTTGCTGTAGGTTACCACTGCTGCTGTAAACCCCTTTAGATCATATTGCTTCCACATGGCTAGCAACCATGGAAGTATTTTGCTCCAAAATATGTTATTGATTGTATTTTAATGCTTTTAAGGATAATCTTATAAACTTCAATTTCTGTGTTATATTTGTACCTCTGTCCATCATGAGATTCTTGTAGATAGCTCTCAAATCAAATACTGGCATATAAGTGTCATGTAACAGTCTAATACATTCCACTTCAATCTCTGTGTCACTGTCATGGAGAAGAACTGATGAAGTCCAGACAGAAGATATTTTCATGCAAAAGTCCCCAGAAGTCAAACACACTGTGTTCAACTGCTGAACATTAATTTATGGAAGGATTATGGGGTTCACTACAGTTTAAGGAAGCAAAACTCATTAACACATTCAAACACAGGAACTAAGAATACCCAAGAGCCAACGGATTGTTTTGGAAATAGAGGAAATATTTTGTTTCACCTTTTAATCTAGACTCAGTTCTTTTATGTTTGTATTTTCCTCTCAAAAAACAATGAGAAAAGTTAAAGTGAAACATTTTCAATCCTGACAATTTCACAAAACTGAAAAAAGAATAGGACAGGTAGAAAAACAAAAGAACCCCTTCTCCTGGAACGAATTTCTCCAAGTTTAAACAGCTGCAGTTCAGGTTATGAACAAGACAGTTTTCTCACTGAGTTAAGCTAAGTGTCAATTGCTAACAGACAGAGAGCACTGACACAGCAATACTGTAGAAATAACAAATTATTAGATTCGCCTGTCCAGTGTATGAGAAAATTTAATAACCTCTGTCCTCATTTGCCTCTGTTTCTTCTGAAATATTTGACTACTATATTAAGTTTACAAAACTCACTTCAAGATTGGAACAGGCAAAATGCAATGTATATTTTCAGGTAATGTGATGACCAACATATTGGAAAATAAATACTTACTATACCGAAAGACCCTACCATCTCCTACCATCTAGCTCCATTAGACTAAAACCACCAGGAAAATACATCTTGCTGTAGCTGAACTCAGTAATTTGATCAGCTTTTCCTGTATTGGGTTTCTACCTATATACTGTAAAACAAAGGGAAGTAGTTATCATGGCTGATTCTTGATACTGTATTAGCCAGAAGGAAAAAAAAAAAAAGAAATGTATGATTTCTTTAGAAAATGACAAGCATAAGTATCATATCCCACCCCATCCCATCCTCCTTCAAAAGCACCCTTTCTTCCAAGAATATGAAGGAAACCTGCCTGAAGGCTGGATGAATTTAGGTTTTACATGAGTGAAATACAAGGCTTTCTATTCAGATGGAGAGGAAAGAAATAAAGCAGCCACTGAACACAGACATAACTCAGCACGATCATTAGAGGTGCTGTAAATTATAGTGACATCAGGTACTTTCATGGCAGAACCTCAAGTATTACCTATGAGAGCCTGGCTGAATTCTTACCTCTCTGTATCACAGATTTCACCTGCAGCAAGTGGATAAGAATCCTTATCTATTTTTATAAATATGCTTAATAACTTCAGGTTAAAATTATTGTATGAATCAGCCCTGTGAGTGCCAAAGACCTGGAATGCAGATGCAGCAGTTTTCTCTTGTCTTTCTGAGATTAATTGAGGTGAATCTAATTCCTTAGGTTTATCAAACTCACCTTACTTCCAAATATGATCTTTTTTTAAACTTGCTTGCTGAATCCATGATTGCTACACTTCTTTCTCTCTGCTAATCTGTATTTTCATAATTTCCTTTTTTGAGGTGGTGTTGCAACTTCTTCAGTTTCTCCCATTTATGCAGGACTTTTCCTTTTTTTATAATTTGTTTTCCTTAAATCACTACTGCCTATTTCTGTACCAATTAATCCGTTTCAGTAATGAACTTGGAAGGTAACACTTAATGTTGCCTTCACTTTTAAGACATTTTTTATCCTTTCTCAGATAAACGTTCAGCATTTTTTTCATAGTAATGTCAGAAACACCAATGTGATCCTCTTCTGCATTTTTGTAACTAATTTTTCTTGAAAAACGTATGTCTTGAATACAAATAGATTTTGCTAAGTTGCTTGTTAGCCTTTGAAGCTTCCTATTAAAGTATATATTACAAACATATTTGCATTGAAATTCTGTTGCTGCTCAGGTTCATTTAAACGCATATAAACACTTCCTAAAGCCCTTTCTAGCTGAAGAATGTCCTGAGATTCTTTAAATTTTAATATTGTTTAAGCTTCAAGTCAAATATACAGTCAATATCTGTAGCACAGCTATAGCAAAGCACCTTTAAATATAAAAGTAAAAATATAAAAGTGATTAAAACATTATTTAATGCTTTTTAAATAGCATGAACTGAAAATAGAAAAGTTGAATTAAGCTTTTATGAGAAATTACTTTAAATTTTCCCTAATTTTAGAGTTTAAAGTTCCTCAGTTTTTAAGTTAAAACCTGTTTAATATTTTGAAATAGAATATCGTCCATCAAAAGAATTATACAAGTTACAAAAAGGAAGTTTAAAATGAAAGCTAAAAAGACAAAGTAATATTCCAGTATATATGAAAATTTGCCATACTTTTAAAATTTGTATATTGTTAACTTTACAGAAGTTAGTACAGAGGACACAACAGATCCAATTTCCATTTCTTGCCCTTTTTTCTAAGGTGCTGTATTTTAGCATTCTATCAATGCTTTTGGTATGCAGGGGATATTTTTCAGTGTTCCAGTTAAAATATGGGCAAGTTGTAACCTCGTATAGGATCACAGAGAATTAGTAATTCATCTCATCCAGTTTACATGTCCACATTTGAATTAGTCTCTAATTAAACTTGTTTGACTTTCTAGCAAGTGGAAAGAAATGGATGTTTCTAGAATGCAATTAATCTTGTCCCAAAACAGGTCCTTAAAACAGTTCAGATAAATTGTTCATTAGAAATGCCTGATTATCTCTGTTAACTATGAAAAGAGTTTAGTAGACCAGCTCAAACACAAATGTCTGTGACAAACCTCCAATGTTATGAGAAATTAACCTCCAATGTTTTGAGAAATTAATCTTATGTTACATTTCCCACTTCCTTGAAAGAGGAATAAAAGAGTCCACTAAGGCAATTTTACCACCCTCTAGGAATTTATTCTTTTCATTTTCTAAGTTTAAAAAGTGTTTTTCCTTTTAAGAAAGGTATCAAAACAGTGACTAAAGAAAAAAAACCCCATAGCAGGAAAGTAAAAACAATACATATATTGATATTATTGATATAAATAATTTTCAAAATCAGTACTTACAATGCTTCTTCAATTTTTCCTCAAGGATTTTTTTTCCTCTGATTCAATCATCCTTTGGTAAGTGAAAACTGTGCTGCAGATACACCACTTACAGCAACACCTTGACAAACCAATTTATTTTGAAACATCTAGATTAAGTTTTACCACATAACAAGCAACAGACAGCTTTGCCTGAAGTAGAAACATGTTTTAATTTGTCTTGAAATAGTTTTGTAGGTAAATGGATCAGTGGAGATTAATATCTGAACATACAATGACACTAATCTATAACTGTCCTCATGTAAAAATAACAGCCATGCTGCTGCAGAGATTAAAGGTGATCCTGTATTAAAGGCCTGCGCTGTCTCAGGTCTGCTAAGAGACTTCAGGTCATTCACATAAGCTCTCCATGCCTCAGTTTCCCCATCTGTCGAATATGTCTTCTACTTCACAGAGATGTGACAACATTAATTAATATTTGTAAGGTACTCAAATACTATATAAGCCATAAATAAAATACACACTATTCTAGTTGAACATTGTGATGTTCATAAAGTGATGTTGGTAATGAAAAATGCATTCACAGAAAAAAGATCCAGTAACAGTGAATGACGTCTTTACAAGCTCACTGTGCAAACCTGTCTGTGCTATTATACAAAAATAACACAAGCACACTGCTATGCACATAAATCATGACTATAAACATAAATAATACAAATCAAAAGCATATTTAAGATATAGAGAACATTAACAGAATGAGACATGATCCACTACTTGTGTGAAAATATTTTTCTCATGGAAGGGAAGTGATCCTGGAAAGAACAGTAAGTGGAGCATCCTTAAATTGTGCTGCTTATTTCTACAAGGAAATAGTGAATGTCTAAGTGAAAAAAATATACACAGTCTAGCCATAGCAGGATTCAGATTAAATCCACTTTTTCCTCTTTCTGTGTGTCAGATCTATAATATAACCTATTTTGAAACACTGATGGGGCAGCTTGTGGCCATGGAGGATGTGATGGTCACAGGAGCAGCCCCCAGCCTTTCAGCAATTCCCTTCCCCAATCTCCTGGTCAGAGACCCCCAGGTCTATTTGTGTAATTTGCTTAAAGAGACCACATTGTCCCAGTGTCTGTGCAGCACCAAGAGCCACAAAGCTTTCCATGATGAGTGTGGAGGAGTCTAATTATTGTATTACCTGCATAATATCTAATGATTAGCAACTAGCAACAGGACAAGCTTAAGGTACAACACTACAGTACAATAAACTCATTAACTGAAAATTTAAGTAACACTCCTTGACATGCCCATGACATTTCTATTCTGAGTGTTCAGCTCCAGTGAGAGAGAAATCATCCCTGAATAAACAGAAATCCCACACCTGTCATAATGTCCACAATAAACAGAGTAACATTTGCACAATAAATTGGGTAAAGCAAGAGCAAATAATCATAGCTAATGATTTTAAGATGCAAAAACATGTAATCTTTGCAACTGCATGTTTATTTTAATCCATTCACTCTTCATTATACTGTATCTTTACTAAGATATAAATCATGCAACCAGGCAAAGAGATGAATGTGATGACTCACTTTAAAAAGGTGGTTGCTGAGCAGCGTGTAAAAACACGTGGACTAGGTATTCAAATTTCATATTTAATACAACAAGGAGCATAATCCTGGACAGATTCCTAGGCTGGATTATAAGCATTGAACTTGGACATATGCTGTATTTAAATACTTATTGTTGTGTGATCAAGTACTTGTAGGTTAGGAAATGGCCATAACTAAATTTGCACTTATAATTTTAATTCCTGCTTTGTACTTCTTAATACATTCTTTGTATTAATGTTCTTAATACATGTTCTTAATACATTCTTTGTACTTCACATGTCATAAGGTCTCATGGAAAAATTTGTATGCCATCATGTACCTGAAACATCTTTTCTTTACACAATGGGAATCCCTAAACCAATTGCTATTGGTAACTTCATTCAAAGTGTTGATATACATTACACAACTTGCAAACAATGCTTTGGAAATGGATTGTCACTGATGGCTTTTTCCTCTTTCTTTACAATGCAGGTCAACTCTGTGAGTATTTTAAAACCATTAATACATGCATTTTCAGAGACACTTTTTATGATGGATGAGGTGATGGTGTAATTTTATACAGCAGTGTAAAGAGAGCAAAGTCAGTAATGTCAATCTATATTGAAAGCTCAAGGTGAGCTTTGATTTTTTTCCAGTGTTAGCAGTTTGTGTGTTCTGGGTTCCCACTGACTTCACTTGAGACATTTCCAAATTGTACCTTCCACCGTTTTTCCAGCTTTTACTATAGTAACTGGGCCAGGATCATACAAGAAGATTAGTCCTACTGGGGGGCTGTGCAGCTGCCTGAGCCCTTTCTTCTTCTGAGGCACATTTCTGCCTCATTTACTGCACATTCAGTTTACATATTCTGAAAAGAAATTATCTGGGAATATCAGAGACAAATTCATTCCACGACGACCAAGTTTCATGCACTAAAGGAAGCAGGGATCGTGTAGATAAAGTAGAAAGTGACCTCCTGTTTGCAGTTCTCCAGATGAAGGTTGCACACACAACACTTTCTCAAATAAGAAACTTGCAACTTTAACATGTCTCTAAAACTGGGCTTTGTGTGTAGGTTTTTATTTTGCTTTAATATGAATATATTCTCAAACATTTAAAGAAAAAAAGAAAAGAGGAAGATAAATATGTACTACTTTCTCTGCCCTGCCTCTCCAGAAATTTCATCATGTGTAAATACAGCTATACCCACATAGGACCTGAACAATACTGGACCATTCAGATTGACAGCACAAGGAAACTGCCCAGAAGCTTACTGCTGTCTTCTACACAAAGAAATCAGAAGAGAGGTCATATACCTTTTCACTGATTTCAAAGCTATTTGATGATGGCAGATACACACATTGACTCAGAATTGTGGATTAATTTCAAGCTCCCAGAGAGGTTTCTCCTTCTTCCTTTGACATTCAGCTTTTGGGTTTTCCTGCTAACCACATTCTCTTTGTCTTCTTTAATATGCAGCTTCCCAGCAGACCTGTACTCCAGTCAGTCAGCATCTGTGAGTTCTGTACTTGATAGTGTTTGAGCAAGGAAAGCCTCGGACATTACCCACAGTCTCAGTTCTAGCACCACAGTAACTTTCAGTACCGTGAAAGAAATGCTGGGCATTCTGCTGAGCTCTGGAGTCCTCAGACTAAGCCACCTCTTTGCTAAGACAGCAGGGAGGCAGGAACAGAGAAACAGCTGTAGGCATCCAATGACCCCTCTTCCTACAAGGCACAGCAGAGTAAGAGTCCAATTAATATATAGGAGCATGTAATGGAGAATGATACATATAGATACATATTTCTAAAAATTATATGCCATACACAATTGCCATACAGAAGTCACAACAATAAAATTGGATGGCTTATAGTTACGGAAAATCTATTAGCATTTACTGAACACATAGGAATTGTTTTTCCCAGACTTACTTGGCCAAAATTTGATGGCAGTCCTAAAAATGGCAAATTTGCATCACAAATATCAGAGAGGTTCTGCTGCCAAATTCCAAGTCCCTGCTCCAAAATGTGACAATACTAGACTTGATTGTTCTAAAATCTCAGTACTAGAGAAACGGAATGTGAAAAACATAATCCCTTCACAAGGTGTCCCAATACAATGCTGGGAACTCTAAGCTCCGTAGTCTGACCTCCATCTTGGGAAAACTATTGGTAGAAACTATTATAGATGTAATGTTCAAGATGGATAAATATAGTATACCTGGAGAGAAGTCACCATCATTTCTGTAAGTGCACACTGGGAAAATAAAGTGCAATTGCATGTATATAAAAATGGGTTCTAAGTTACTATAATTCCTCTTTTCTCTCCTGAAAAAAATTGATGTTATTATAATTAGTTCTTCAAAGAGAAATAACTCTTAGCATTAAGTAAATAATGTTAAAATCTATTGGATTATTGAAATAAGAATCAGCAAAGGATAGTAAGCAAAGAAAACTAAAATTCAGAAGAGAACATCATTGTCCTGGTGTATGCATGGATGCTATCTCCACATCCTGACTACTACATCTACCTCTGGCAGTCCTACCTCAGAAAGAATAAAAATGTAGAAAAGATGCAGAGAAAGGTGACAAAGATAGCAAGAAGCACTGATCTGCTTCATTTGAGTCAAGAACTTGATTGTAGTTTTCTCCAAAATCCAACAGATTTCTCCAAAATCCAACAGATACAGTAAAGCCATAGAATTAGGAGTGACGGCAGAATGTGAGTTGAAAATTATCACTGTTTCTAAAATGAAAGAATCGGGGCAGATTAGAAAATCAATCAGCCATTTGCAAATTAAGTTCAACTGGAAATAATTTCTATTATAGAAACTAAAAATACAAATGGCTTTTAAATGTGCTTCACAAATGCATGGAGGGTACGTCTGTTGGTAAATAACGAGCATTGGGAACCAGATGCAGAAACAACTTCCCTCCCTCGCCACCCGTCGGCAGCTCAGGGTGAATCCACCCTGCAAGGATCACCCTGCATGTGGCCTGTTCCCCATGTCACTCCCCAGGTGCCTGCTGTCCTCAGGAGCTGCCTGACATTTCCCTTCACTCCCTGGCTGGTCTCACGTTCTCACCTCACTGAACCAAACACACACGCGCCCACCCCAGATAAACAAGTGAGAGCACTCCCGGACCTGCATGTGGCCGAGATTCCTGTGCTCTTCTCCATGTCTCTGATTGTGTATTGCCTATGTGTGTACCCCAAAGGAAACATCTCACTGGTGCCATGAACACTCTCCTCTTCCCAACAATCCAGAGCTACAGATTCATGGAGATGTCTTATTCACCAATATGTTTAAATTCTAATTTATTATGCTATGTTATTTTAAATCATATTTAGTTGAAAATTTAACACTACCTTTGTCAGAAAATACATTTTATTTCTCAAAGTAATGCAGCCAGACTTCTCGCTGATTTCTCCAATTCTACAAATGGGGTGAAGTGCACATGAGAAAGCATTTTATTCAAACGCTTTGGTAGCTCAGTATATGATCCTAACTAGGTAAACAAACTGTTAATATGGTGATGGAGCTAGAAGAGTACCTATACCACAAAATTGATGGCACTTTGTTATAAAAATACTCTAAGTAATAAAACCTTAAAATTATAAAAAATAATAGAATGACAGAAGCCAAATCTCCACTGTAGAACTTCTCTGTGCATTTATTTTCTGTAAAAATTTCTTCAGAGAGGGTATTAATATGGTATCTCTCTGTTTTAATGGAATTAGTAGGAGTTTAATGCATTTACATACATGAATATCACTAGGAGTTCACAAAACTCTGATGTGGTTAGATATTTGAATTATGAACACAAAAAGCAGACTAACATAAACAAGTTTCTCCTTTGTCAGATATGATTGAAAATGGCCAGCAGGTTCAAAAATGTATTAGAGATGGACTGCAATATGTGACAGTAAAAACTGAATTTCCCCATGAAAACTGCTACAAAGCCCTGTTGGAAATGTAAGGGGAAATCTGTAGAGAAGGAAGGTGTTCTGGGCCCTACAATAAAGTAGATGAGCTGAAGTAAAGGCAATAAAAAGACAGTCTTAATTGAATAAAGAGAAAGGTCACAGAAGTATTTAAAGCAACTATTCACTCCAAGGAACACCTCAGAGTGGCCTTGCTCTGAATAGAAAGGAAGTTTTGCTGATATAAGACACTTCCAAAATGCAGAAGTATCAAATGCCATTGCCCATTTAGCAAACCACATGCATAATGATGAATTGATGATTTGAAGTTATTTGTCAGATGCTGCCCAAATATCAGTCAGCTTCAAGAAGGCCTCTGTATGCACAGACATAAAAGAAAGACTAGAAAAGAATAATCTTGCATTTACCTGTAGCCATCTAGTAATGATACTTCATTACTAAAGTGTACACTTGCACACTGCATTAAAACTACTAATATGACTTTGATCTTCTTGACAAGTTTATCTGAAATTAATGAGATCTTTCATGTTGGTACTGGTGTGGGGGACTGCAAAGGAGCTGACAAATTGCTCTTTACTTCTGAATTTTATTAAAGAATCTTCCTCTTAAATTGTATCATTAGATAAAAAAGTATATTCTTAGAAATTTTACATCCAAATGCATCAATAAAATCAGTATATCAATGAGGAAATAGGCATAAATTGTGTACTTTAGTGTAGGATTATGCCAGTTTGATCTGGAGGACCTCAATTTTCCTACTTATTAATTGAACTTTATGGGAAAATATAAGATGGAATTGGGTTACAGGCTGTGGGACGCACCTGCAGGAGCACATGGCAGCACAAAGGAGCACATGGCAGCACAGAGAGACTCGTCTCTGCCGGACCCTGGCGGGAGGAGGGGTCACACGGCAGACCCCCAGAGGAGCCTGATAGAAGCTGGCCCCATAGAAGGACATTCAGAAAGTGTGCTGCGATGTGGCAACATGGGATAGGTCACGCAGTGAGAATTACCATGTAAGGAAATACTGTGCCTTGGAAAAGTGTATAAAACCAGCTCGTTCCTTGGAATAAACAATTCAGATTCCCTGCTGGTCTGGGTCTGTGTTTCAATCACTGACAAACTTGTGCAAAGAGCTTGAGCTGAAAAATGTATTGACTTAATATATGGAAATTGTAAACAATTATCATGCTATATAAAATTCATGAAGTACTTTTAGTTTAAATATAATTAATCTTTCATGAATTACATAAATATGTAATTTATGTATTTCTAGGATTTAATACTATGCTTGTGCAAAGAACTCTACCGAAAATCTTCTAATGTAGCTATACAGAATAAAAGTGTTAATCAACCATCAAGCATTATTAATCTGAAGTGTTAGAAAGGTGGAGCAAAATAGCTTACAAGCAAAGTCAGAAGTCAAAAAAGCCCCAATAATAAAACTAAACAAAAACGTTCATGTTTTTTGTAATATTTAATCTTCTCTGAAACTTCCCAAAAGGATCAGCATTTTTAATACCAGTTTTAAGGCTCGTATAAGAGAATATTCCTAACATTTCCAGCCCTTTGACTAGTAATACTTCACTACAGAAGCAAATTTCTTACTCACATACTTTTTAAAGCATCAGATTGTCCTTCCATTTTATATTTTACTCCAGCAGAATTCTTGCTATAAAACTTACATATGTTCAATCTTTTCTTCCTTCCTTTCCAAGATGTTAAGCTGATTAATACTGTAGTAATAAAGTCAATTTGGTTTTATGCTGGCTCAATAGTCTCCCGACTCCATTTGGTGTGTTGTTTGATAAATGAGGAAGCTCAGTGAAGTGTGAGTGGGTTAACTGGTGATTGATCAAACGATATCCAGTAAGTAAAAAGAAAAATGTGTTAACAGTGGGGAGAAGGACTTTTGGCTCAGAAATTAAAATGAGACTAAAACCAAGTAAACCCATCTAAGCTGCTTTTTTGTCATAGTGACAGAAACATTTATAACTATCGTCTCTGACAAATGTCTTAAGTCTACCTGAAATAAAGGTCTGTGCTAAAGCTTTATAAAAAGCAACTAAGAAGACCATCTGAGAGTTCAGCTCTCTCTTGTGTAAAATAATTGAGTTCAGCTCAGTGGTGAGTTCATAGTGCTTGTGAAGTACTTTGCATTAAAGTATCACCAGTCTTATAAAGTACTTCCAAGCAATATGAACTTTGTTCTTAGTTCACTTTAATTCTTTACAACAAGAATGCAGAGATATAAATGTTGGTGAAACTACCTAATATTTTTGAGCCCAGCTTCATCATCATTATTTCTTCATGTCTAAACAAAAATTGCTGTATCTCTATTTGCATCAGTTCATGTAACTTGTTGGCCAACAGCAGACGCTAAAGCCTTACTGGTGATTCTCACAATACTTCCCTCTACCACACAGAAGTTACCAGTCTGCATGTGGGTGTTCTGGCATTAGCCCAGATACCCCATGTGGCAAACACACAGAAGGTACTTCCCTGTTTTTAACATTTTGTTTTCAAGTCAAATAACTGTAGTGTGCACCTGATGCCATCATCTCCTTCCACATAACTGCACAGCTCTAAATATGAAAGTTCGCTTTGTCATTCACATTTGAAGTAATGCTGCTATGTGCTGCTAGGTACAGGAGGGTGGACATCAGGGCTCACATTACAATTGGAGAGGTTGAGAAAGCTCCAATCCAGTTACAACTCAGTGGTCAATACTTTGGTGCAGGGATTGATTAAAGCAACCAGTGGAAACAGGTATAAGAAAGGAAGTTTCAAAGCTGTTACCCATGACCAATACATGTGGTTCACACACATTGCACCAGGCAATATTGGCACAGGACATGGGCTGCAGGAGTCCTAATATCTTCAGTAAATCAACAGTTATGATGATGTATGTCAAAAGAATACATAAATTAACTCAGAAGAGAGTATTTCACCAGTCAATCATGGAATGAAAAGGTCTGGTATATGATTCCAGACATTGCAATCTGAGTCAGAAATAATTTCTTGGGGACTGAAGGCATCCCAGCTCCTTATGAAATAAGACCATGCTCTAATGCTCCAGCCATTTTCTCTCACTACCCATCCCAGGCATCAAACTGTTCTTCAGCAGCTGTAGTTGGTAGTGATGCCAAGCCAGTACAGAATGGATGGGCATGAACCTAGAATAGGAAAAAAGAAATGTGACAAAACGTGGACCATAACCCAAAGCCAGAGTTCTTATTCTTGAGCCACAAGGTCCTGTCGATACATTTGGCTGCCAAAAAAGACTGGAAAATTAGGGTATTTTTTACAGTTTTATCAAAGGAGTTTTATCATGTGAAACCTATTAATTACACCAGCATGCACTGGGGTCAGAAAATACTGTGTTACAGGTTAGAAAACATACTCAGAGATGGCAGGTTTCTTTAGGTTTTTGGGTTAAGGTGGCTGGCACAATATATTCACGGTAAAGTAGATACTATTTTCAAAATTTTTTACCAGATACTAAAAAGACTTTGTACCAGATACTACTTTACTATCTAGAGCCAGTCATTGGCAATGTGAAACCACACGTAGAACAGAATAATGACTTTAATGTCATCAGGCAACAAAACAGTCTAAACCCTATGTAATGCTGTAGTTATTGTTTACAAAGTATCATTGGGTTGAGTGCAAAGGTTACTGAGACATGTTTTGGCAAGGAGTCTGCAAATAGCTGCTCGAGATTGTTTCGTACATTTGTACATGTCTAGAGACATGGAAGGAATTTGAGCTTATTTTTCCCTGGGATGTTGATTCAAAGATTCTGAAGCAGAATGAACAGCAAGACAGCATGGTATGAATTTTCAGGGCTATTTTTCAATCTCATTTTTTCAATTTTGACCTTTTGTCTTAATATTTTATAAGCTGCTGCTCTTGGGCCCTTCCTTAGATTGCCAACATTATTTCTCACCTTTTGATTTGAGTTGCACAGAAAGCTTTATAAGACTTACAGTAGTGTTTGTTTTTCCTTGCCATAAAACCTAGTAGTCACAAGGAAAATTTTGTCCCTTAGGTAAATCAATTTTCCTTCGAGTTTTCATGCAGCTATGAAAAAATGGCACTTAAAGGAGTTCTAAGACTTGGCCTTTTAAACAACAGGCTCAGAGGAAACCTACAGCATGTAAAATAATACAGGTTTCAAATGAACGACATTAAAATTAATTTCTTTCTAAGCTGCTCTCAGAGCAAGACTCAAGCTGAAGGGGGGATATGACTACTAGGGCCCCAGTCAGCCAAAGGAGTGGTTAAAGCAGCTTCAGGGCTGCTTGAGCTGTTCCCTAGAGGTTGCTATTATGCCATGTTGCCATCTAGGGATCACGAGAGTGCAATAGCCATGAGCATGCTCCAACACATTCAGGGCCTGGAAAAACATGGTTGTATTTTGTATGTATTAATTTCGAGGATTTCTTAGAGAGCAGTCACATCTGCTATTCTTTCTCCTACTCTTGCATTATACAAAGAAGGAGTTGGGACCAAGACTGACCCAAAAATATGTTGTCAGTTTAGGGAATATCATTAGTTACCATTCAGGAGTGGTAATCTCTGTATTCAAGAACAAATGAGAATCCTTCAGAGTTCAACTGAAATGGGACACTAGCATCCTCTCTGTAACTTGAAGCTCTGAACATAACATCATCCCACACTTTAGGTCTGCTGATCTGCCAAATACAGTTTTAAAATTCTAGAATGCTGTAAGTCTTATATTTTCAAGAGAAGAGAAAGACAAAAAAGTACAGGCAGAGTGTTGCAAATGGTAAGAAACAGAAAACTCTTGTGGGAAAGAACAGAAGACATGCAGTGCCTGCAGAGCAGGGAGAAAAAGAGCAGCGAAGGTCATGACAAAAAAAGTAAAATAAAGAGCCATGCAAAAGATGAAAAGAATAGCAAAGCTTCATACAAGAGCATGCAGGGCACACAGTAGCCCTGACAGGGACTAAGAACACAGAGTCTGGCTGGCAACAGAAGGATGTGAGGCACTGTTGGAGAGATAAGGGACATCTCTATCATCTGGAGGAAAAGGTATCATAGAGCCTGGGTACCTTTGGCATGGGAAAAGCTCTGGGAGATTTCTGAGATAAATAAATATATATGAATATATAAATAAATATGAAACTATATATAAATATATAAATAAATATGAAACTTGGCTGAGTGAGGACTGGAGAGATGTAATCAGTGCTCTCTATGTGCACTGAGCACACTGAAGCAGGCAAGCTTAAAGAAACTTTGCTAGGGTAGAGTTAGGAACAGGATCACAGTAAAAGTAATCCAGGATTAAAAACCAGTGGATGAACTAGTTTGAAGAGCAAGATAAGTGTAGCTTATGGCAATAGTCAAAACCGGGAAGGAAAGGAGTCCCTAGTATGAAGTACAGCAGTGGAGCATGTCACAAAATCACCGACTAACCCAGGTCGGAAGAGTCATCGAAAGATCATCTGGTCCACCCTTTCTTGGGAAAGGGAACCTAGGTCAGATTATCTAGCACCTGTCCAATCACATCTTGAAAACCTCCAGTGACAGGGACTCTACATCTTGAAAACAACCGGTGATGCGGACTTTACCACCTGGAGAGGTTGTTCCAGTGAATGTTTGTTCTCACTGTAAAAAATTTCTTTCTTCTATCACAATGAAACCTCTCCTGGTGCAACTTCTTCCTGTAGCCCCTTGTCTTCTCCACGTGGTTTCTTGTGAAGTGAGAACATCTATCCTCTTTGTAGCTACTCTTATATATACTGTGGAATACTGTGATGAGGTGCCCCTGAGCCTTCTCTTCTCCAGGGAGAAAAAAATCAAACTCCCCTTTCCTCATAGGACAGTCTCTCCAGCTCTTTGATCACATTTGTGGCCCTCCTTTGAGCCTTCTCCAGTCTGTCCATGTGTTTCTTCAACTGTGATGACGAGAACTGGACACTGTACTCCAGGTGTGGCCCAACAAGTATTGTGTAGAATGGGATAATTACATCTCTTCTGTCTCTGCCAATACCATCCCTGCAGATGCAGCCCAGGATTCAATTTGCTTTTCTTGCTGCAGTTGTGCACTGCTGACTCATATCAGGTCAGTACAGACAGATCTGTCAAGGAGCAGAAATAAAAATTTGGGAGTGTGTCATAGCCCAGATGTACATCGAACAGTGAAGCACAGATATTGCCTCATGTTGGCCTGGGGAGAATGCTGAGTAACTGGACAGGTCCTTGTTGGTGGGGCTTGCTGGGCCCTCAGACACTGAAGAGACACTGCAGGTACACTCTTACAGGTTCTGCCTGGCCAAAGCAAAAGCAGTCAGGTGCATGACCTTCCCATGGTCTGTATTTCAGTGTAGCCCAGGTCTCATCTATCAAAGATTAATTTGCACTGAGCACCTACACACTACAAATGACAAAAATAGGAATGTTTTGAATACAAGAAGCTTCAGTTCCTAATTAATGTGTACCAGAATGGGCACCTTTTGCTGACAGTCAGCATCTTGTTATTTGCTTCCCTTAAAAAAATCCAGTCACCCAGAACTAAATACAGCTGCAAATAACTTTAAAACTATTAATGACTGAGACTAATGCAGAAATTTTCAAACTGAACTACTCTTCCTGGTTTCAATAGTCTTCCATCACCACTAATTAGACTCTGTTTTCAGAAAATATGCATTCTTAACACATTTTGATTCTCAGAAAGTACCCAAATATAAGCTAAATAATTTTAAGGAAACAAAATCAGGAGGAATGGTAATGGTTGTTTATAAAGTAAAAGCTAGAGTTCTGTTACCACAAAAGAAATCCCATACTAGTTTTAAAAATTAAGAAGAACTTGAGATGAAGTAAACAGCTATGAGAATAAAGGAAATATTTATAAACTGTTAAATTCCCCTTTCCCCCATTTGTGGACTGATAGCACACCTTTTTTAAGTTGGCCTCTGTGGTTAAGGCAAAACAAAAGGCTTTTTTTATCTCATACCATACTGTGAAACACATTTCCGTAAGGTTTAATGATCTCTGTTACAAGTATAGCTCACCACTTGCAGACGTGCCATTTACAAACCACTCGGAAACATTAGCATTAAGATTTTTGTGTGACAGCCTTAGCCTTGGATGCTGTGTGTATTCTCCATCTTTGCTCAGACCAAAAGGCCTCTGGCAACGCTTCGTGGAAATTTGCTGTGTAAATAAGGTGTTGTGATCCAGCTGGCAGTACATGTACCAGATCCAGCTTGTCAGATATTTCCTTTTGGTCCAATACTTTTTCTTTGTGGAAATTACAGAGAATTTTTATAGACAGAAGAGAAAGGCTCTTCTAGCCCCTTGCTAAGAGATGCTGCCATTCGTCCTTGTGAGTGAAAGGAGTAGGGCAAGGAGCACATTCCTTAGGGTACATGAGCAGCGGGGGAACGAAGGTTATTGTTGCCTCTGCAGCCCATGTAGGGAGGGCAAAACCAAGCCCAGTGTAACATGAGATATACAAGACTCTACATGAAAAGGCAGCATGGTACCTTCACTAATGTGTACTTTCTCTTGCTGATTGATTGCATTTCTAATCAACAAGAGAATTAAGTTTGGTCAGCTTAGTCTTCAGAGCTTTTTCTAACATTAATAAAAAGACCAATCATAAACACATTGTTTAAATTTAAAAATAGGGAAACTGCCAATAAAGATATGCTGTAAGTCAGAATCTAGAGGACCAACAAAGATCTTAAAAAGCAAAGAATATTTAATCAACAAAATTAGGATACAAGAAAGAACTTAAAAATAATTAGGTAAAAAATAGGTCACAAGTATTGTATTTGTCCCTGAGTGGTTTGAAATATTATGGCTGATAATAATAACGCAGAAGAGCAGACCTGTCAAATAGGCATTTTCATATTTGAGAACATGATGGATGCTATAATAATACCAGAGAATATATTTGAACCACTTTTCTTTCCAACAGCAATTAATAATGGCATGAAAAAACAGCCACTGTATTCTAATATCTTAAAATAATTAATGTCTTATCATTTGCATCCTGGAATTTCAGATGAGAGGACCAATTAATGCCTTGAGCTTGCTGACCAGATTTTATGTTGCCTGATTTTAGCTCCTCAGTAAAAGGTGCACAAACTGAAACAAAATTATATATTAGAAGGCTAAACTTATTTAAAAACTGGGAGGAGAAATTAAAGCTTTTATGACTGCAGTTCATAGTCTTGCTGAATCTGGAATTGTAAAGGACTTTGGTTCAGACATCTCAGACCTACATATCCCCAAATTTGTATGCAAATATAGGCTTTTCTTAAATTCCCCTTGATATCCTCCTTCCTATGCTCATCAAGCTTTTGCTGACTAAACTGGCTTCCATTCACTATGTCCCCAGCATCAGAACATTTCAGAAAAGAAAATTGAATTGTGACAGCGCTGCCTTTGCCACACAGATGGTGCATTTGTTTGCAGCAGCAGTAAAAGTGAACACCAAGGGTGACTCTGAACAGCTCTGAGATGTTTTCAACAGTGGCCCTTTATTCTAAATGACAAATGTGAATTCAGAAAAGGACAGATAAAATCTGCTGAACACATAAACCAGTCAACAGGCAAGTCAGCGGAACACAGATGGACTGCAGCCATTATTCACCTTATCTGAATCTGTGGCATTTCAGCTGAAATTTCCTAGGTATAATAAATCATATGGGCAAATGGTCTCCCATAGTAGCTCATCTAATACAATCCAGGAGACCCCCTTAATTATCAGAAGGTGAAAGAATGAAAAAACAACAGAGTGTACTAGTAAAGTCGAAGCACCAATTGCACATTCCCTTGTTTTGCACAATCCCACAGTAGCAACAGGTCTGTCCTGCAGTCTGGGAACAACGCTCTCACAAGAGCCACTGTGGACACAGAAGAGGACTGAAAGCAAGTGAAAAAGATGCATTAAGAGTTACTTGTGCTTGCAAACATAGCAGTGAATATTTATTCATGATCAATTTTAACACATGGATGGGGATCCAGTGCTTGGATTAAAAAGCACAGAATAACTTTCCACATAAAATTCCAAGATCTGGACCGAAGTTGATGTGACTCTGTTTCAAATATCAGCACATAACAGGGAGAGTACACAGAACAATACCAATCAAGTAGCTGAATAAGTTAAAAAAAGGTTTCACAGTAGGCTTTTCTTTTTTACTAGATTTTTTTTCTGACTTTATTCTGAAATCACACCCAGTATTTCCCCATCAGCTTCAACCAATTAAACATAGACAGCTAAAAGAGAATTTTTCAAAGTGCATCTGTGCCAACATGGTGTGGCTAAAGCTTTTTTTTAATATGACCATATTGAACTTGTCATATGGACAGAGATTTAATTCTGAAGGGACAGCATATTTTGAGTCCTGCCACAATTCAACAGAAGATACATTCCAAAACTGAAGAAGATTGTTAATTCAGAAAAAGATGTAGGTTATGATCTGGCCAGTTCATGCAGGGGATCTGATTAGGTACTTTCAGGCCATCATACAAAGATACAACAGAAAAAATGGGGAAAATCCCCTTCAGGGAGAAAATATCCTCCGAGGTGTGTGGCATACCTTGGCAGCCAACACCAACACATGTTTTGGAGGTTTATTTCTGTTTTTTCTTTTCAGAAGACCCACATGCATTTTTGTAACAAATTGCTTTTACACTTAAATTGACTTAATTCTTTTTCCAAAGATTTTCCCAACAAACATGATCCTAAAACCATCAGAACTGTCACTGGCAGGACTTGTGATGTGAGAAGAGTGAATGACATATGAACTCGTGACAACACTGGACTTTAAATTGTCTTGGTCTAGTCATAAAGAATTTGAAGATAGGGTCCCAGCACAAGGAAACAAAGTCAGCAGTACAACTTCAGTATCTGAAGCAAAGAAAAACACTGCTTAAAGTAAGAGTAACGTGAAAAGGAATCCTTACTGATGCTCACAGTGGTGCAGAGTCTGAATGAGAGGAAACCAGCAGAGAATGGGTTATTGGAAAAAGGCAGCTTGGATCAGCTTATTAAGGTGGGCCCAAGTAGAGCAGTCCATGTATCCATGTGCAGGGACAAAAGTTAAATCCTGAGAGCAATGCTAACTCCTATTGAGAGAAGCAGGGAGATGATATGACCAAAAAGGGATTACTGCAAAGGATACAGAAATTAATGGGATGGTTTGCTGAACAGGGCTATCTGTAATGGTAACGCTGCAAGAAAGCAAATAAAATTTTGGGATATGCATAAAAAATACAAGGAGTTACTTCAGTATTGGCAAGGAGGGTAATTGCTGTTGGCATATTGTGCTTATTTCTGATGTGCATGGAATATTAAGCACAAAGATTACTGGTAAACTAGAGAAGTGCTAAAATCACATAACATCCCTCACAAAGAGTAACATTTTGAGTCTTATATACTGATACAAAACCAGGACTTGGACAGAGAATGGAAAGAGGAGGTGTAATAAGTTACAAAGTCTGTGATTTAAAGTTAAATTTCAAGTGAGTCAAATAATCATTGTGACAATTTAGTGAAGATTTTATGGATTCTTTTACCGCTATGCATTTTCAGTCAAGACTGCATGCTTTAAAAAAATATCTGACCTGGGTCAAACAAGAATTAAGCTAGGGGAGCCTGTGTCCTTCTTTATAATACAGTCAGGCATCAATAACCCATTCTTATGCTATAATTTATGAATTTTCCAAATTACAGCAAATCAGCCTTTTTGATTCTTCAAGAGCAGTTATGCAGCTATGTGACCATTATCTATTGAATAAAAATGGAAACTATTTATGCATTTGGTGATCTTTCAACCAAAAAACATTCAATATGACTTTTATGAAAGAAAACAAATGATCATTTACACATGAGTTGCAAAAGCACTTTTATATCATCCAGCTCTTGCTATCTACCTAATGATTTACTGACTTAACAGGACTGGTAATTCACTTCCTAAAGACATCAAGTAAATATTATCAAAAAAAGATCAGTGTAATTTGTTTATTACAAGTGTAGAGATAGAGAGCTACTTGGAAAATAAGGCAATAGAGTTAAATCTTTATGGGCAAGATAAAGATTAATGCAAATGAAAGATAATAATAAGAGCAACTATACTGCAAGCAGAATGTAAAAAGTGGTTTCTCTAATTTCAGTAAGAAGCTATTATTTGAGCGCTGTGAGATTTTAGCCACTTTTTTTTGGTGTTAGTCTAAATCCTAAAATGTAGCTAGTTTTTTTTCTTTGCTCCTGTACAGATATTCTATTTCCCTGTTTTTGAGCAAAATCTCAAAACAAACATTCACACCAAGAATTGGACAAAGCTTAAAAAAAAAAGGTGCAGAATGTATGATGGTGTTTTTTTCAGTTACTCTGAACTGTAAGAATTTTGGGGAAATTTGACATCAGGTCAAGTGGGGGTTATTCTTAAAGCCTGAGAACATATGGTTCAACTTTTCTTGGAACATTCATTCAGATTTAAAAAAACCAGTCACAAATGTGTATTTCAATTCCTATCTCAATTCTTAACATTTAGCACTTGATATACACTGTTTTCAGTTAAAACTGATGATGAGATCCAAAATGAGAGAAAATGACCCTGGCTTAAACAGTTATCATACATCATCTTATCTACAGAACTAGTAAGCTTCAAATCTGAAGGAAATTTGGGACAGTTGCAGTTTAGTTTAGCCTGCAACAAAAGAATCCAGCCAAATTCTTTCACATTTGCCACACCACAATAATTCCACAGGCATTCACCAAGGCTTCGCTTATTTGAGGTTATTTACTGTGCAGTGTTTAACCCCATGTTATAGGACAACTAGCCAACATACTTAAGAGCCTCACAGTAAATGCAAAGTTATCTAAGGTATTTTGTGCAAAAGAAGTACAAAGAATTTGAAAATATGTGCCTGCTACTATTGCAAATGCGGAAAATAAAGAAAAAAGTGTTTAAAAGCCTACAGCAAGATAGTAAAGGATGTCCTGAGAGGGCTCTGAGCCTACAGACCATGCTCCCCTTTCACCCCCCAAGTATGATTTGCTCTCCTGGATGTAGCTATGCCCTAAACCAGAGCCCTTTCTGCCTCTCCACCATGCATCTGAGGGCTCTGTCAGACCTGTGTTAGTGTAAGGAATACAGTAATCTATGGGACACTTCTGATAGATGAAGGTTTCTCCAAAAACAAGTGATGGGAAGAAGGGACCTTCCCAGTGTGCAAGGCCAGTTTGGCCCCAGCCTTCCTATGTGCTTATCCACTCATATTAACAACTTTGAGGAGACCCTTTAGTAATCAAATGTTCATATACTAAACACTACCACCAGGAGCAGGACTTAAGAATTCACTAAATACAAACTAGGAGGAAGGCACAGACAATCAACACATAGTCCCCAAACTCATGGCTAAGAACAACACTTTTGTTCCTATAAAAGAGCGTGCTACATCTCTTCAGGCCCATATTATTCCCAGGGCTTGTTTACTGCTAGCAGGCCTGGTTTATGATTTTTCCACCATGCCTTTTGGATCCTTTCATTGCCTCTTCTGTCTCAAACATAAGCTTTGCATCTATATTTTCAATGCTTTCAATAACCTACTTCCCCCTTACCTATTTTCTGTCATTATACAAAGATTAATGCCAATTTTATTAGGTTTCTGCAGTTCACCTGCTGTTTTTTCAAACATCTTTGTGCTTTCTTCCATGCTGTCCTTCTTGCTGGAGTTTTCTTTCAACAGCCACAAAACCTGATTAATTTTCTTCAGCAAATCCCACCTTATGTCTTCTTTGCCATGAAGTATACACAGAAACAAGAGTTCGACTGATGGTGTGTTGCAAACTGTGCCTTCCCCGCTGATCAATACAGTCGCATTGTTTCCCTCATCTGCCCATAGCCATCTGCTGTCTTTTGTCTTATACTTTTGAGCTCTTCGGGGCAGGAATTATCTTTTTGCCCTATATTCCTATACAATATAACATTGTAATCACAGCTCAGGATTCAGGCTGCTAGATAACATGATCATATAAACAAATTATAACAGTGGAAAAATTTGCTCCAAGTTTTTTGCAGGCTTTGGGGTTTTTTTTAAATCTAAGACTTGGAAATATGAGGTGGTTCAGGAAAAACATCACCAATTCCACTGTTTTTTCAATGCCTCTGAAAAAGGTTTAGAATAGCAGTAGGTGAGAATATTAATTCAAGTCTTTTAGTATAGGGCTGGATCAGGCTCGGCAGGTCTGACAGCCTGTCTCCATTGTAACTCCTCCTAAAGGCAGGAAAAGGATTCTCACGGGAAATGAATCAGGCCCTACCGAGCCCACGAGGCAGCGTGCAAAAGGAGCTGTGCTATTGCCTGGCAAGATTGGTGGCTCAGACAGAGGACCACATAGTGACATTTTTGTCATAATCCCTAATAGAAATATGCTATGTTTTCCTGTTTATTTTCACTTTAAGGTGAATGTCACAAAAGTTAAAGGGCTGCAACACTAAACGGGGTCATAATAAGAGAAAATCCAAGGTTATTTCCACAGAAATCACGATTCGGGCAGACTGCTGTGAACCACAAATGCAAAATTATAAATATTACAAAGCGTGTATTTATGTGCAAGAGGCCTAAATTTCAGTTTCCTCTGAAAATCCTCATTCCAGGGGTCTCTCTCTGCCTACATGCTCACTTACGAGACTGTGATATGTTAGGGGGATTATTTTATCTTGCACTGAACAGCGGAGGTGTTAGAAATCGCCCGTCTTTTCAGAGCCCAGCTCCAGCAGGCACTACCTGACTCAGCTCACAAACTAGAGCCACAGCATCAAATTTCCCAACCCACTTAATTTGAAAGCCTGCCAAGATAGGTGAAAGACCTTATAAATATGTAAAGCAGGAAGTTCAAATTACACAGTGATGTAAATTCCCAGTGATTGATGCCCTTTTAAAAACAATAAAAATCCTCGAGAAACTACAATGTTGGTGAATGTGCTTCCCTCCCGATGCTGTCTGGCGGTGCCGTGCGGAGTTTGGCTGATGTATTGTACTTTTCGTTCGGATTTTATTTTGGATTTCTACCACTTCCTGGAGGCCAGGGGGAGGCACAGTGGGAGGAACCAAAAAACTCGGTGCCACAGCCATTTTGTTTGTGGGCAGCATGGTAGAATTCTGTCAGTCAGTATAAGGAGGGGTTTTTAAAACAGTATTTATGGAAAAACTATTCCTGCCGTAACGGATGTATCTGTTGAATTTAGTG
>VZTH01011904.1:126263-139752 GCA_013397815.1 Aleadryas rufinucha | reverse complement strand
CAATTTAACTTCAATTTAGGAGTATAAGAACTCAAATATTTTCCAGATGGACTTGGGGTTTTTTTTTGGTTCTGGCTTTTTGTTGGGGCGGGGGGGGGCAGGGGGGAATTCTTTACCGAGTAATAAACGGATCCAGCACCAAATATGTGACTGTCTATATAAATATAAGGCAGCTCTCGTGTATTAAGAAGCATATTATGTTGCTGCTGTATGGTCTGATGGTGGCTAAAAGAGTTTACAATGCCATTTGTGATGGCTCTTGATGGATTACTTTGGTCTAAAGTAAGGGGGAAAACTGCCCTTGGTATGGTGAAGGTGGAGATGGACATAAGAGGGTTTATATGAAGTTGTGTCTCTTACTAAACAGTGACCTTTTTCTTTACAAATTCCATCTCTTGTTTTAATTAGCTTAAAGCATTAGTTATATAAAGTTTCTTATTTCCCCACACTTCTCGTAGATGTGTTGGTGTGGGGTTGTTGGGGGGGTTTTTTGGCGGGGGGGAGTGGGTCGAGTGTTTTGTTTGATCTTTTTCTTCCAAGAAGGTACATTTGGGAGGCATTTTGTAATTTTTGGCATTTTTCTAGGCGCTTTNTTTTTTTTTTTTTTTTTTTTTTTTACCCGGTGGGAGATCTTTTTTGTTTTGCATTGCTCTGTGCTGGTGGCGCTGTGGGGCTCCGAAACAATTCCTGTCCCTGGCTCTGAAGGGGGAGGGGGCCGGGGGGAGAAAGGTGGGGCACGGGTTGATCTATTGTATCTTTTCCTTTTCTCTGTATCAAAAGTAACTGCAAATTAGTTAGAACGGCGACGAAATTGTATCTCTGGAAAATTGTAGTGTCGCATGAACTATGGCCAGGCAGAGGCATGACCTCACCCTTTCGGTGGTTTGTGTAATGAAGGAGATCCTTAATTTTTTTTTTTTTTCAATCCTGTACCTAGAGTCCAGTTTTCCTCAGTGATGAGATTTTCGGTCCCACCCCCCAAAATGATTTTACAGTAGCTGCAGATGAAAGGTTTTAAAATTATTTTTTGCAGCCAATATGGAAGGCTTATTGTGCAACTAGTCCATTGTTTGCTTGTTGTGAAGTTAAAGGTTCCATCCACGGCTGGTTATCAAGCCCTAAGGTCCCCCTTGCTCGCGTGCTTGCATATGCAAATCTCCTGATGAGGTCTATAGGAGTTTGGGTTGTGTATGATGGTGGGGTTGAAAAGAAGGGAAAACCTGTCGTAGTCCTTCAGATTGTGAGAGGATTCACCTGAGGTGGGTGGGTTTCTTTCCTGTTGCTAAGTGGAGCATGTATTTTACATGTATTTATAAATAGATATATGTTAATGTGTGTTGTTTTCTTTTGTTACAACCTACAGATCACCTCGGTTCTAAGTGCAAAAGGACTAGAAGGCTTTCTGCTAACATCCATATTAGGTGTAAGAAAAACAGAAGTGATTAATGTTCTAAGATGGGTGGGAAGACATAGTCAAGCCCATGATCAGAGCATATATTGGAAACTCAACAGGTTCAGGAACAAATTTAACATTAAGTTTAACACATTTTTAAGGAATCAATGTGCCTGTTATTTTGGAGTGATAAAAGCTGATAATTTTATAGGCCTTTGCATCTATTTTACATTTCAATGTCTTCAGTATTTTCCAAGAATAAATTTGACAAATACTAGGCAGTTTGAAACAGTGTCTAAACTTCTCAGGAATGTTTTAACTCTTCAAAAATGCATTTAGATTTTGTTTTAAAAGGAAGTTTGATCATTAAGTTAATTACTTTTATGGAAACTGAGACACAACTTCAGTAGATCTCTGTAATGGTCTCTTATTTGTTTTCTTTCTTTAAAGGAAGGTATATTTTGCTTCTGTCTTAGGTAAAATACATCTTGCAACCTTCTGCCAGTAATAAACATACATCCAAGAGAGCAGTCAGCTTTTATCATCTCTGCTCTATCAGACAAGATCTGCTTTTATGGATTCTTGGCTGAAGCAGAGACCTGGTGGCCTATGGCAGTGCAGTATGACCATTGCTTCTTTGGGTCTTCTTTAAGGTACAGCTCTTAGATCTTGAGGACAAATATCAAGACATAAACCCTCTTAGAAAGTGTGGATTTTGGCCATCCTCCATTTCCATTTCTGAGACCTGATCACTAGGACATAAGGTTGGCATTTTGGGCAGTTTTTGCCAACAGAAATATGCCAGTTGTTGTTGAATCTATTATAATTATTATCAATCTTAGAGAATCACTGAGTTATTTAATTCTGATGCAACTTTTCTTTTTTGACATCGTTTAGACCAGTGTGCAGTGTGCTCATCCACAGACAACAGTACTGAGCAAATGATAAACTGAGGTGCTTACTGAAGGTATTTTCATGCTTTTCTTACCATCCTGCACCATGAAAGTGATGATTTCTTGTGGCTGCAGCCTGTGCATGCAGGCCACGAACAAACTGATAGTTGTGATCTTGCTGCTCAGAGTGAGTTCGAGCTCAGTGAAGTCAGCAAGAACATGAACTCTGAATGGAAACTCACTTCACACTTGCTCCTCTCTCTCCCATTCAGCTGGGGCTACTCTTTAACTTTGGTTATGGTTTTGCAACTTCGAAGCTGCATCTGATGAAAGTGTCTGGTTTTACTCCTATCAAATCATAAGGTGAGAAGAGTGAGGCTATGATCTTTTGCAGTTCAGTGCAAAACTTATCTCACTTATCTCCTCCTTCCTTTTTGAGCCATTGTGTTGCCAATAAGGAGTAAGAAGTTTTTAAGATTTTGCATCCCCTCAAAGCTAAATACCAACTAATTTACTTCCTGTATCTTCTGCAGAAATGCCTGAAAGAGTCATTTCTGTTGGGTGGTTCAATCTTTATTGTGTGTTCCCCACCTGCTCCTTCTGAAGTACCTGTATGTGGAATTCCAGAACCTAAAGCATAAGAACTTTTTTTTTTGTGTGTTTTCTTAAAATTTTCTCCCTTATATATACCTCCATTTCTAAGGTGGCAAAACTAATATATTTTTCTCCCAATATAATTTCCCTTTTACCTAGAAAGTCTGTATAGACTCCAGGCACCTTTAAAAGATATTTGGGTCTCTTGGCTTAAAACTGTTTGAAGTATGGCATTGCACTATAAACCAATCTTTTTCAAGAGCTTAACTCAACCTAACTGACCAAAATGTTCTTTGTGCCTTCATGACATTCCTCTTACTAATATTACTAGTATTATGTACTCAAATGAGAGCCATGGTTAAAATGGCTGTCTAAAATTGTCATAGTAGTGCAAGATATATAGACCCCAGGCAGATATAATCAACTTCCAAAGTTAACCAAAATTCTGTGCAAACAGTTCCTCAGAAGTGGGCTAGTGGTGTAGAAGAATGTTGTTTGGGGCTCAGTCCAAACAAAAGCCATGCCTCCTTGCTTCATTCACTCATATGTTGGGCTCTCCAGTTTCCTATGCTGATAATATACCTTGGTGCTTGGGACTTCTGTCTGTTATCTTTTGAGGATTCTGAAGTATTCATTGTGTCCTTGATTCAACAAGGTTACAAGGGCGGGGGGGCTGTCTTTACATTGGACGCCTTGTCACATAATCTTGTTTCTCACCTTTCTTACTCCATGACTTTGCCAGCTGTATTTCTCTACATCATACTTGCCAGCATCAACTTGTAGCAATCAATAATGATTTTTAAACTTACTTCAAGGATCATCTGTTTCCCAGCTGTGAACAAAGGACAATATATTGCACACCTGCTTCAGACTCTCATCTTGTACAAAGTTAGGTCTCTCCACACCTCTTCCATACTGATATTTGCATGACCTTTCAGTGTTATGAAATTATCTGCTCTAACTCCTATATGCCAGAGGAGCTGCTATAGCTAGCACATCCTTCCACCTTTTAACATTCTTCATATTTCTCCTCTCTTAGCAAATAGCACAAGAAGTTAATTCATGTTACAGTGAAGAGACAATTCTAGATTTTAAACTCTTTAGTAAATATACAAGGTGGGGGAAAGTCAGTGCTTTGATACAGAATTCCTGTCTTGCTGTTGTGAGCAACAAAATATGCCTTGGACAGATGTGACCACACACCAGTGGATTCAGGTCCTGTGGGCTTCTTTTTTAGAGCCTTTGCCAAGTCACATTTCCAGTATATTGTGTTACCACTGGACTGTCCAGGAGCAAGATAATACCAATACTATAAATTTCCTTAATAGGAAGGTTTGTTCATCAATTCTCCACTGATAGTAGCTAGAGCCTAAAATTGGTGGTCAGAAGGTATTGCAGCGCTTAAAAAGTCAGTACATTTGCTAAAAATTATTCTGTCTGCTTATCTCCCAATATAAACAACAGAGAGATGGGAACTGCCAAATAATATGTGAGTCCTAGTCTTCACTACTTGTGCAGGGAGTTGGGATGCTGTTGAGGAGCTCCTGGATGGTAAATGGAAAGTTGCTCAGAGCCATCCAACACCATACAACAGAAAACAGTAGTTACAGATGCAATGTCTGTTGCTTTGAACATCAGTAAAAATAGCAAGAGCTCTAAATGTAGTCCATGGGAATTCCGAGTTGGAGCAAATGACTGAAAATGGGGGATGCTGACTCGCCGTCTTCTGTTATTGAGGAGAACCTGGATCACTTTTGCTAGGGAATGGGAAAAGGACAAGTTAGATTTTACAATGCATTGAGCACTGGCATTTCCAGAGGAAGAGAGAAAAGGTGGGGTTAGATCTCATCCCTGCTACCCGAACTGCCTCATGGATTTTACTCAATAATGTTTAAATGTAAAATGTAGGAATTCCAGGGAACAGTGAGCAGATTTGTTCCTCCCAGAGCAGTCTTCTTTTTTGTCAGGTTCGGTTTTGGTTGTTCCTTGGGACAAGTACATGGTTAGAGATCTGGGAAATAGCCTGTAAGGTGGTATTAACTCGCACTTCCCTGGATTTACAGTAAGTTGTGCTTCTGAGTGAATTTGAATTCCTGTATTGTATACATTTCATGCAGAACTTCTTTCACATGCCTTTAGATGAGTATTGTTAAATCCATAATCCTCAGTGGAAAGAAACAGATCAAGTAAATCGCAGCTTTAAAAAATGATCAAAAGGACCCCAACAACAGCAAAACCAACAAAGAAACAGAACCAAGTTTTGGATTGCTGCTGTGATAAGAACCATATCTTAAATTTAACTGAGTATCCTGATCAGGTCTCCATCTGCCTCCTATGACTAGTTCAGATGTCAAATGTCCTCACTTAATCAGACATATCCCATGCCCCTGAGTTTGCTAGTACTGACATGTGCATGATTTAGGTAATGAAAAGTTAGCTCTTAATCCCCACTTCCCTTCAGAGCCTTGAGAAAATTATTAAATGGAAGCAAGACCTCTGGTCTCACAGGGCTGTGCATCTGGAATATTCATTAGCACAAATAAGAGTGAGCTTTCCATGTTCAAACAGGCTAAATTTTTAATCAGGTGACTCAGATCTGGGGATTTCAGCGTTATGGGCATCCCTTTCTATTTACTAAAGAATCTTGGTGGTGCCATAACCTGATGACTAAAAGGATAATTTCCTGAAAGGGTCCTTTTACCTGACAGATTTTCATCTATAATGCCAGGGGTAGACAGGGCATGTTACCTGGATGGATTTATTCAAAAGGTTTTTTTCCTCAAGAAAATTTAAAATTGAAAATTTAATTTAAAATGTTATAATGCAGAGCAGCTGTGTTATTTCTGATGGTCTTAAAGCTATCCAGACAAGGCAGAACATCTTGATGTCTTTAGACAAAGTGATTGTGTATTCACAATTCAAGGAAAGTGCCACAATCAGCATCTTCTAAAGAGAAACCGTACTGGATAACAGCGGGGGAAGACATACATCTGATGACTCTGCATAGACGCTTTCTGTTTAGCCCATATTCATCTGTAAGCACATAATGAATGAAGATTCCTTAAGAAAGTATTCTGATTTCTTTTGTCATCTCTGAATCAATTTTCAAGTTAAAAAATGGGTGTTGTGGGAATTTATGGGATTTGGAAGGTCTAGTCAAGCAGACTTCCAGATGAGCTACTTTAATGTGAGAAACTGTTTTCCTTCCCATCTTTCATATTCTCCCTTGATTTTGTTTTTTTTTTAATTAGGTTGTGTCTCTTTATGCTAACACCCTTCTTGAGTTGCTTATAAATCAGAAGTTCAGCAGACTTGGCACATGTGACCAGTAGCAGACTGGTGCACATTAACCCCGGTATTAATGACAGGGGTCTGTCGTGTTCTCTTGGTCAGAGGAGCAGAATGTCAGAAGAGCTGTAAAACTGACACACTGCTCAATGAGAGAATGAGAATGGAGTGTCTTTATCGGAGATGGACGAGGGGGTTAAAGTCTTACCTGCTCGTAAATGAAATTATTTGAGAAAACCATTTTCCATTTGGCTGTGTTTCTCAGGTTGCCCTTACAGCAGATTTGGGGATTTCACAGGGCAGGTGAGAAGAAAATGCTGATAATATCACAGCACCTTGGGCTTCCATATCCCACCTACATTAGTGACAGAGAAAATAATCTAATGTGATTTCTCTATTTTTCTTCTCACAGCAACTTCATGTTTGCATCTAAACCAAAACACTTCCCTCACAACATCTGCCCATCTCCCACAAGTTGTTTGCATTCTCTAAATGTTGAAAAACCTCAGAAAATGTATTTTCTTCAGGTTAACCCTATCAGAGTTTTATATTTTTATGCCTCTGCTATCATTCAAAGATATACAGATATAGATATCTCAAAACAGTCTCATCTGATCAGTTTTATATTCAGAACTAGCCTCCTCTGCTGGATATTTACAGTCAAACTTAATTCATTAGACCTTTATTTCCGACTAATGCAGCATTATTAATTTATGCTTTCTGAAGTGTATATGTAAACATTCAGTTATAAATATGATCATGCTTATTTGTATCCCAGAAGACAAGCAATATTTTTATAACATTCACTCATGCTTAACTGAGTATAAATCAAACTACACTGCGTAAAAAATCCACTTCTAAAATTGAAAGAATATTTGTGTTCTTGCAAACTAATAACAAGCCTTTGAAATCCAAAAGCTGACTAATTTTTATTTTTTAAATTTCTTTGGAGAGATATATTTATGTTAAGTAAAGATGGTATAGCCTGTATAAGGTACTTAATAACACATTTGTATTCATTTGATGTGGAATTCAGAGTTCACTCACACTGTAGGTATGTAGGTAGATTCCACTAACATTAAAATAAAATCTAAACATATATATTAGGAAATGCCTCTTCATTCCAAGATTCAGATGTACTTCACTGCACCAAAAAATTTCTGAAGCCAAGTGAACTCCTATCTAGGTATAAGTCAGTGTTTTCCTCAATTGTCTGAGGGAAGCAGATAACCTACTTTCATTCTGATTCAGGAACTGCAGTTTAAAGCATTTGGCCTTCTATAGTAACTCCACATTAACTTAACTCCACATTATTTAACATCAGCAACATAATTCTGAAGTTTGAAAATACTTGATCATACTAACCAGAAGCCCTGAAGCACTTGAAACAATTTTTCATAGATTGACTTGCAAGACAGGATTTCTATCTTGGGAATGTAAGGTAAAAATCTAAAAAGTTAGAGCATATAATAGTAAGACATTCAGGTCTTACTATTGAACTGAATTTGCTATTTTATTTGCATTTACATAGAGCCAGGCAACTACCAGGGTAGAAGTAGAGTTTCTGAAGTCATGCAAAGGCACAGAGCCTGTCCCCAGTTCAGCCCTTTATCCTGGGTTGGGGTGTGAGCATTGGCAGTTGAGGGTTATATAGTGATGCCGTGTGTGTTTGTGGTGGAGGTTTGTTTGTTTGTTTTTAGCTTAATGGTCAATTGAAGGATTTGAGACAGTGTGCAGACCCATGTACAGCTATAATTTCTCTACTTCTGTTTTCCTTTCTTAGCTTTCCCCCTTATACTATGCAGAATATCAAAGTTAGATATCCTTAGCTCTTTGATCGATGAATTAGCAATTGTGTTGGCAGGAGAAGGTAGGGCTTTTTTATTTGTTTGTTTGGGTTTTTGTTTTGTTTTGTTTTTAATTTGGTTGTGGTTTTGCTTGCTTTTTTGTTTTGTTTGTTTGCTTGGGTTTTTTGTTGTTTGTGTTGCATGTTTTTTGCAAGAAAAACATAAGGTTTTTGCCCTTCTACTGGCTTTTCTACTAGAAATAATACAGAATCATGTGATTAAATTTACTTGACTCAGAAATTATTCATGTGTTATAATCTGACGTTTGCAGAAGTCCATGCCTAAGTAAGAGGTGGTAACCAGTCCACCCAGCTCAGATTGTGTTTACCTAATAAATTGTGATTTTAGTATTACTATTGTTTTGTATGTCAGAACACAAAATGTTTTAGATAAAAGTTTAAAAACAAGCAAACCAGAGCATAAAGTCAGACATTTTTGGATTTTGTTTTGTCCCTGTTTATCTTACTACTTAATCATAAAAGATTAATTTGTGAAGTAAGTTGCTGGTAAAGATGACTAAATCAAGAATTCAAGGTGTGTCTAGCATAGTATTTTAGAGGGGGATGTGTATTATAGAATGAAAACATGAAAGAGAAACTCATAAATCACTTTTAACACTTAGAGTTCATAGGATAACTGTTCTGAATCCATTAAAACTTAAAACAGGGAAAGATGTATTTCAAGACAGAAGAGTCTCAGCATAATTTGTGTCTTTTTACCACTGTGTGTAAGAGAATAACTGCTTCCTTTATAACATGTTTTCCCTAGACACATAAAAGCTTAAGTCTCCGAAACAAGCTATATAAAGGAAACAGATTCTTTTCTGATAGTACTAAAAAAACTCCATCAAATCCTTTATGCTTTCAGATAGAGCCCATTTTACCATTTTCTTGCCTATCTGTCCAGGTGATGTTGGGGCAAATGTTGAGTCTGTAAAATAATAATCCTAAATCATTAATTCCTCTTGAAGTCTTCCTAGTCCTCCTATGGATACAAACGCCTCCACCACCTCTAAGAGTTTACCTGTTGTTGGAAAAGTAGAAATCTGGCAATAGCTTTTGCTGCTCCTCTCTTAGCTTTGTCTCTTCTCAGTAAGAGAATTGCTGGCTAGTGGCTTTTCCTTCTCTTTTGGATATGGCTCCATGGCTTATCCATTTAAGGATCAGCTTAGTTTCCCTGAGGATGCTGGACTCAAATTTTGAGTATTTATAAATGACAGCACATTCCCAAAGATTACACCATTAAATTGGCATCTAGCTCCTTTCACTCATGGAAGAATGATGCCTGTTGTACTTCCATATTGAAAATTTTGTTGGCACTTTTGGAATCTAAAGGATTATGCTTACTTACATTCTGTTGAATGGTAACTGAAATAGGTTATTAAATGTAGTATTATCCCTTTTCCATCTCTATTTGGTATTCTGCAGTCCAAACTGGAAGTGCTTACAAAAAATAAAAGGTAACTGAAAGATTTGGCCATGCACTACACATTCCTACTTGCTCACTAAAATTTATACATATACATAAGACAAATTAATCTCCCTTCCTCGAGTCAAGAATGGAGGAAGAGATTTGCTTGGTCACTACTTCAAATTACGATTCAGAGAACTTCAAATAAGCTTTGCATCTCAACCATGAACACCTAAAATAACTCGGTGAATATATCATACCATTCTTTGAGACACCAAAGTTATGAAACACTGAATTATCTTTCAGAAAAGTGGCAGAAGTGATCACAAAGGTGTTTGACACCAGTTTTGTAGTGTGGTGTCTGAACTGTTTAAATGTGTGTGACAGTTCCATTACCTCTTTTAAAACAGACAGTTGATACAAGTAAATAAGGTGAAATTCACTAAGAATTACACCAGTTCATTTATGGTTGAAATCTTCATGCTATTAAGATAATTTCTGTATGCATCTACTTCCTATTGTGATATGACATTTTATAAAATAATTAAGTACCTCTAGTGTCATATTTGCATACATGTATCTCATTTTAATTCAAACTCCAGGTAGCTCACTGAGATGGTTTAAAATAATACAGTTATCTGAAATGTTACAAAACACATACAAGAGAGGTAGCTGAGAAGCAAATTTGAGCAGTAGCATCACCAGCAAGTGTAGAAGAGGAATATACATACAAAAACCATAAAAGCTTATTGCAGAACGAAAGAGACACCTGTATCTTTCCAAATACTCCTAAGAGTAAGGCATTCTGGAAAGAAACCAAGTATGGTAACTTCAGAATGTGCCATTTCTTAATATTTGAGTACTGAAAGTGTGTGCGGTGGGAGAGACCAGTGACACTTCTCATCAGTTCAGAATAGTCAGCATTTATGGGGATTCAAAAAAAACCAGGTCAACAAAATTGCTGTGTAAATAAGTGAAGAGTTATTAGAAACAGGGTGTAAGGTAGTCACAGAGTGAGAAAAAATAAAAATTGCAAATATTTATGGATACGAAAGTCAGTGTATAGTTTAGTGTAATACAAACAAATCCTAATTAAAAAAAACCCCAAACCCAGAAATGTTTAAGAAAGCTTTTTTTTTCAAAGTTGAACAGCTGTCTCCTAGAATTTTATATCCTTAAAATACAAAATGCTTGAGGCTAGAAGGCAACAAAAATGATGTGCTTTAACCTACATGCATATCATCTGTAGTACTTTTGTGATGATTGCTGCTAGAATGGGAGACAATATTAAACCCATGTGCAAAAGGCTACAGTACATGCTTAAATAAATGACTGGAAGTTTTTCTTGAACTCAGAGAGGTTTTAAGCCATAAAACTAAATAAATACTAAAATTTGTAAAAACTTGTCAAACAGCACACAGGATTTGCAAACCAAAATAGCAAGTTCCATTTTTGGGCTTCACAGACCCAAGTTAGATGAGAGCACAAGAGACCCCTACCCCTGTCTGCGGGTGCATGGATCAAGTTGTATCTTTGCCCATAATACTCAGTCTGAATTTAGTATTTTTAAATGTATATTGAAATGGTTATATTTACCAGATGCATAGCTGATACACAAAGTGCTTTCATTTTAGTTGAGCTTGTTCTTTTAATTGTTTTGAAATCATAAAAAGATAAAGCCTTAAAGAAATGCCCCAAATGATTTCAGCAGTTAAAAAAAGACAGCAATTCTAAATGTCTTTTCATTCTATTTCAGTTCCTTTACCTTACAGTTCAATTTTTTAAATAGACACATAGCACTTTCATTCAACAAATTAATTTTTACTTACTGATCTTTTACTGAGAGCTTGCAAAGAGTATTTTGGCCACTATACAGAACATAGCAATTCTGCATTAGCTACCGTCATAGTGCAGCACTGATGCCTACAGATGTAAAGTGTGCATTTTGGTAAAAGCTACAAAATTGAAAAAAACCAAAAATATACCTGCATTTTCTAACTGAAAAGAAGATAAAATGGAAATATCAGTCTGGTTATGTTCTATACCTTTTCCTGTCATCATCTTTTACAGAACAGACATCAAGGCTGATGCCACATCGTTTTCAATTATCACACTTTTCATTTTACTAGCAAATTAATTTTGAGGGCTAATCATCTTCTGCTACAAAATATTTAAACACAATCTCTTTTATTGGCAAAACATTAAATGCTGGTGAGTCCAAGAGTTTCAGGCCAAAACTTTTTCTTAAAGCACTGTCCTCTTTGTAGCCAAACATTATTGTCCATTCTGCTTGCTCTGCACTTTTCTCAAGCCTGTGGCAGGGTTAGAAATGCAAAGGTCAATTAAGGATAAGTTTGAATTTGATTATTCTTCCTTTACAGTTTGGGATATTTTCAATACCCTGCTTTTCATTATGTTCATTTTGTATTGTTTTCCTTTCATCAGTATAAGTGGAGAGTTATATTTAATGGCCTTATTTTTTGCTTAGCTGCCAGGTGTTTCATTTTCATTTAATTTTTTAAGTCAAAGCTAATATTTGATGGCATATTGTGATTTTTGGCTTGGGTTTTTTTTCAGCATCTTATATGTCTGCTAATTGGATAAACTAAATTATTCAGTATTTATTTGGGAAAAGGGCATAGATGTTTTATGGGCAGTTTATTTTAGGATTATATTTCTAGCTAGTGTGTGCTTTAAGCTTTAGAATTAGAGTAAAAAGCAATATGCATGTTGAAACATTTGGTTCTGATGTAACTACTGAAATACAAATAAATACAATGATACTCCTTAGTTCATGCCACTCTCCTTAAAAAAAAACCCAAACAAACCAACAAACAAGCCTCTCTAAAAAAAAAGTCTCATTCTCCCTAGCAGCTGTCTTCCACTGCATTACCCATTTGCAGTACACGTAGAATTTATCATCCCAGAGAGGTTCTGAAGCCAAATGAGTTGCAGTTTAAGCAGTTCCTAGAGGGGAAACAGTCATGCAAACAGTTGGCTTGAAACTGCTGTTAACAACTGCATCTAGTAATATTTCACCTAGTGTCTAGTAGTGGCTTAAGGTTGAGAATGGTGGTGGTATTATTATTATTATTATTACTACTATTAAGGTGATCCGATTTTAAAAATGGCTTTTGTTTCTGTTATAGAGATAACTTCTAAAATTGCTAAGCAAGCTAAGGTTTTTCTGGGGTTTTTTTTGTTGTTATATCTATGCCATATTTCTGAAAGTTCTGTTTTCCAAGACTAGTATGTGATAAAGAACAAGTTCTGTCTACCGATTCTCGTGTGACAGTAAAAACTACAGTATTTTGTATTAAAAGTGGAGGGACACTTAAATTCAGTCAACACACAACTATTTCGCATTTTAAATGAAAATAAGCATAACTTCAACAGGATGGATTTTACTACAGAACTAGAATTCCATTATAACCTGGTGCGAGAACATACACGCACATGTCGTGTTCCTTAGCTAGACGGCTGCAGCCCTGGCCTGGCGGGAACGGAGTTTGACGTTCCTGTGGCCGCGCTGGGATGCCCTGGGGCGGCTTGTGCAGAGAGCACCGAGGCCGGGGTAACTCGGCATTTCCGATCCCTTGCTTAGAGACGAAAAGTGCATCAATTTAATCGACTCATTGAGATGTAAACGAGCTTCCCTAATCAGACATGCTCAAGTGAGTTCTACCCTTTGCCTGGGGTGAGCTCGCTTGAGCGGGTCACTGATAATAACTGAACCCCACGCAAGGGTTAAACCAGTTCACGTGTCTGCGTTTTGCTGCCGGACTAAGTTTCTGAAAACCTCAGAGAAACGGGGTGGAAACGCCGTTGCGGAGGTGCCCGGTTCTTACGGTTCTTCACCGTTTTAGGGCACGTGCCCGTGTTTCCCCTTTATTTAGCACGGACGTGAACTCGGTTCGGTGACGCGGGAAGGGACAGCGCCCGGCGAGCGGCTGTGGCTGAGGGGCTGCGCCGGGCCGTGAGGCGAGGGGCACGCCCGGGGCGGCCCCGCGGTCGGGCCCCCCCACTCGCCGGGCGCCGCTCCGGCCGCGGCCGGGGGCACGGCA